>JAVLSZ010000035.1:537500-582500 GCA_032313775.1 Urocyon cinereoargenteus
TGGGGTTAGTGCATCGGTTACTTTTAGGGTTAGGTGGCGTGTTAGGGTTACGGTTAAGGTTAGGGTTAGGTTTAGGGTATGGGTTAGGGTTAGGTTACGGTTAAGGGTTATGGTTTGGGTTAGGGTTAGTGTTAAGTTAAGGGTGCGGGTTTGGGTTAGGGTTAGGGTTAGAGTACGGGTTTGGGTTAGTGTTAGGGTATGGGTTAGGTTTACCATTTGGGTACGGGTTAGGGTAAGGGTTAGGGTAAGGGTTAGGGTTAGGGGTTAGGGTTAGATTTAGGGTTAGGCTACAGGTAGGGTTAGGCTATGGGTTAGGGTAGTGTTAGGGTTCGGGTTAGTGTTCAGGCTGGGCTACGGGATAGGGTTAGTGTACGTGTTAGGTCTAGGGTTAGGGTTAGGTTTAGTGTGCATTTTAGGGTTAGGGATAGGGTTAGGGTACGTGTTAGGGATAAGGTTTGGGTACGGGTTAGCATTATGTTTAGGGTTAGGGTACGGGTTAGGTTTAGGGTTAGGGTTAAGGTACGGTTTCAGTTAGGGTACGGATTAGGGTTAGGTTTAGTGTCAGGGTTAGGGTTAGGTTTAGGGTTTGGGTTAGGGTTAGGGTACGGGTTAGGGTTACTGTACGGGTTATGGTTAGGTTTAGGTTTAGGGTTAGGGTTATTTTTAGGGTTAGGGTACGGATTAGGGTTAGGGTACGGGTTCGGGTTAGGGTCAGGTTTAGGGTTAGGGTTAGGGTACGAGTTAGGGTTAGGGTATGGGTTAGGGTGAAGGGTAGGGTATGGGTTAGGTTTATGGTTAGGGTTAGGATTAGGGTTAGGGTTATGTTACGTGTTAGCATACAGGTTAGGGTTAGGTTTAGGTTACGGGTGAGGGTACGGGTTAGGGTTAGGGTTAAGGTACGTGTAATGGTACGAGTTAGGGTTAGGGTACGGGTTAGGGTTAGTGTACGGGATAGGGTTAGGATTAGGGTTAGTGTTAGTGTTAGGGTTAGGGTACAGGTTAGCGTTAGGGCTAGGGTACGGGATAGGTTGAGGGTACGGTTTAGGTCTAGGGTTAGGGTTAGTTTTAGTGTGTGGGTTAGGGTTAGGCTTCGGGTTAGGGTTATTGTACGTGTTAGGGTTTTTGTACGGCTTAGGGTTAGTGTTAGGTTTATGGTACGGGTTAGGGTTAGGGTTAGAGTTAGGTTTAGGATGCGGGTTAGGGTTAGGGTTATGGTACGGGATTAGGGTTAGTGTTAGGGTCAGGGTTAGGGTTACGTTTAGGGTTAGGGTTAGGGTACGCGTTAGGGTTAGGGTTAGGGTTAGGGTTAGTGTACGGGATAGGTTTAGGATTAGGGTTCGTGTTAGTGTTAGGGTTAGGGTACAGGTTAGCGTTAGGGTTAGGTTACGGGATAGGTTTAGGGTACGGTTTAGGACTAGGGTTAGGGTTAGGTTTAGGGTGTGGTTTAGGGTTAGGCATCGGGTTAGGGATCGGGTACGGGATAGGGTTAGGGAACGGGTTAGGGTTAGTGTTAGGGTTATGGTACGGGTTACATTTAGGGTTAGTGTTAGCGTACGGGTTAGGTTTAGGGTACGGGTTGGGTCTATGGTTAGAGTTAGGCTTAGGATACGGGTTAGGTTTAGTTTTAGGTGTGGGTTAGGGTTAGGGTTAGGGTACGGGTTAGGGTTAGGGTTGGGGTTAGGGTACGGGATAGGGTTACAGTACGGTTAGGGTTAGGGTGATGGTTAGTGTTAGGGTTAAAGTACGGTTAGGGTAAGGGTTAGG
Organism: Urocyon cinereoargenteus; assembly: GCA_032313775.1. Taxonomy (NCBI): domain Eukaryota; kingdom Metazoa; phylum Chordata; class Mammalia; order Carnivora; family Canidae; genus Urocyon; species Urocyon cinereoargenteus. The sequence goes on from JAVLSZ010000035.1 coordinate 539,265, forward strand.
GTTAGGGTACGGGTTAGGGGTAGGGTTAGGGTTAGTGTAAGGGTTAGGGATAGGGTACGGGTTAGGTTTAGGTTTAGGGTCAAGGTTAGCGTTAGGAATAGGGTTAGCGTACGGGTTAAGTTTAGGGTTAGGTTTAGGTTTAGGTTACGGGTTAGGGTTAGGGTACGGGATAGGGTTAGGTTGAGGGTGCGGGTTAGGGTTAGGGTTAGGGTTAGTGTAAGGTTTAGGGTTAGGTTTAGGGTCAGGGTTAGGGCTAGGTTTAGTGTTAGGGTATGGGTTAAGTTTAGTTTTGGGGTTAGGGTACGGGTTAGTTTTAGGGTTAGGTTACGGGTTAGGGTTACGGTTAAGGTTAGGGTTATGGTTAGGGTGTGGGTTAATTTTAGGGTACGGTTAAGGGTTAAGGTTAGTGTTAGGGTTAGGGTTAAGTTTAGGGTGCGGTTTAGGGATAGGATTAGGGTTATGTCTAGGGTTAGAGTACGGGTTTGGTTTAGTTTAGGGTACGGGTTTGGTGTACCATTTGGGTACGGGATAGGGTAAGGAATCGGGTTAGGGTTAGGGTTAGGGGTTAGGGTTAGAGGTAGGGTTAGGCTACGAGATAGGGTTAGAGTACGGGTTAAGGTTAGGTTTAGGGTTAGGGTTAGGTTTAGGGTTATAGTACGGGTTAGGTTTAGAGTTAGGGTTAGGTTTAGGGTTAGAGTACGGGTTAGGGATAGTGTTAGGGTTAGGGTTAGTGTTAGGATACGGGTTAGGGTTAGTGTTAGGGTTAGGGTTAGCGTTAGGGTTAGAGTACGGATAGGGTTAGGGTTAGGGTTAGGGTTAGGGAAAGGTTTAGGGTTAAGTTTAGGGTACAGGATAAGGTTAGCATAAGGGTTAAGTATAGGGTTAGGCTTAGGTTTAGGTTACGGGTTAGGTTTAGGGTACGGGTTAGGGTTAGGGTTATTGTATGAGGTAGGGTTACAGTACAGTTAGGGTTAGGGTGAGGGATAGGGTTAGGGTTAGAGTACGGGTTAGGGTTAGTGTTAGGGTTAGGGTTAGGGTACGGGTTAGGGTTAGGGTTTGTGTTATGGTTAGAGTACGGGGTAGGGTTAGTGTTAGGGTTAGGGTTAATTGACGGGCTAGGCTTAGGGTTAGGTTTAGGTTTAGGTTACGGGTTAGGGTTAGGTTTAGGGTACGGGATAGGGTTAGTGTACGGGATAAGTTTAGGGTTAAGCCTAGGTTTAGGTTATGGGTTAGGGTTAGGGTACGAGTTATGGTTAGGTTTAGGGTGCGGGTTAGATTTAGGGTTAGGGTTAGGGTTAGGGTTAGGGTTAGGGTTAGTGTACGGGTTAGGGTTAGGGTTAGGGTTGGAGAACGGGGTAGGGTTAGTGTTAGGGTTAGGGTTAATGTACAGATTAGGCTTAGGGTTAGGTTTAGGATTAGTATACGGGTTAGGGTTAGGTTCAGGGTACGGGATAGGTTTAGCGTACGGGTTAAGTTTAGGGTTAGGGTTAGGTTTAGGTTATGGGTTAGGGTTATGGTATGGGTTAGGGTTAGGTTTAGGGTGCGGGTTAGGGTTAGGGTTAGGGTTAGGGTTAGTGTAAGTGTTAGGGTTAGGTTTAGGGTCAGTTTTAGGGTTAGTGTTAGTGTTAGGGTACGGGTTATGGTTAGGGTTGGGGTTAGTGCATCGGTTACTTTTAGGGTTAGGTTACATGTTAGGGTTACGGTTAAGGTTAGGTTTAGGGTTAGGGTATGGGTTAGGGTTAGGTTACGGTTAAGTGTTATGGTTTGGGTTAGGGTTAGTGTTAAGTTAAGGGTCGGGTTTGGGTTAGGGTTAGAGTACGGGTTTGGGTTAGTGTTAGGGTATGGGTTAGGTTTACCGTTTGGGTACGGGTTAGGGTAAGGGTTAGGGTAAGGGTTAGGGTTAGGGGTTAGGGTTAGATTTAGGGTTAGGCTACAGGTAGGGTTAGGCTATGGTTTATGGTAGGGTTAGGGTTCGGGTTAGGGTTCAGGCTGGGCTACAGGATAGGGTTAGTGTACGTGTTAGGTCTAGGGTTAGGGTTAGGTTTAGTGTGCGGTTTAGGGTTAGGGATAGGGTTAGGGTACGTATTAGGGATAGGGTTTGGGTACGGGTTAGCATTATGTTTAGGGTTAGGGTACGGGTTAGGTTTAGGGTTAGGGTTAGGGTACGGTTTCGGTTAGGGTACGGATTAGGGTTAGGTTTAGTGTCAGGGTTAGGGTTAGGTTTAGGGTTAGGGTTAGGTTTAGGGTATGGGTTAGGGTTACTGTACGGGTTATGGTTAGGTTTAGGTTTAGGTTTAGGGTTAGCGTTAGGGTTAGGGTACGGATTAGGGTTAGGGTACGGGTTCGGGTTAGGGTCAGGTTTAGGGTTAGGGTTAGGTTACGAGTTAGGGTTAGGGTATGGGTAAGGGTGAAGGGTAGGGTATGGGTTAGGTTTATGGTTAGGGTTAGGATTAGGGTTAGGGTTATGTTATGTGTTAGCATACAGGTTATGGTTAGGTTTAGGTTATGGGTGAGGGTACGGGTTAGGGTTAGGTTTAAGGTACGTGTAATGGTACGAGTTAGGGTTAGGTTACGGGTTAGGGTTAGTGTACGGGATAGGGTTAGGATTAGGGTTAGTGTTAGTGTTAGGGTTAGGGTACAGGTTAGCGTTAGGGTTAGGGTACGGGATAGGTGAGGGTATGGTTTAGGTCTAGGGTTAGGGTTAGTTTTAGTGTGTGGGTTAGGGTTAGGCGTCGGATTAGGGTTATTGTACGTGTTAGGGTTTTTGTACGGGTTAGGGTTAGTGTTAGGTTTATGGTACGGGTTAGGGTTAGGGTTAGAGTTAGGTTTAGGATGCGGGTTAGGTTTAGGGTTAGGGTACGGGATTAGGGTTAGTGTTAGGGTCAGGGTTAGGGTTACGTTTAGGGTTAGGGTTAGGGTACGGGTTAGGGTTAGGGTTAGGGTTAGTGTACGGGATAGGTTTAGGATTAGGGTTCGTGTTAGTGTTAGGGTTAGGGTACAGGTTAGCATTAGGGTTAGGTTACGGGATAGGTTTAGGGTACGGTTTAGGTCTAGGGTTAGGGTTAGGTTTAGGGTGTGGTTTAGGGATAGGCATCAGGTTAGGGATAGGGTAAGGGTTAGGGTTAGGGAACGGGTTAGGGTTAGTGTTAGGGTTATGGTATGGGTTACAGTTAGGGTTAGTGTTAGGGTACGGGTTATGTTTAGGGTACAGGTTGGGTCTATGGTTAGAGTTAGGCTTAGGATACGGGTTAGGTTTAGTTTTAGGTGTGGGTTAGGGTTAGGGTTAGTGTACGGGGTAAGATAACGGTAGGGTTAGTTTTAGGTTATGGGTTAGATTTAGGGTACGGCGTAGGGTTAAGTTTAGGTGCAGGTTAGGGTTAGGGTACGGGTTAGGGTTAGGTTTAGGGTCAGTGTTAGGGTTAGGGATAGGGTTATGGTACGGGTTAGGGTTAGGGTTGGGGTTAGGGTACGGGTTAGTTTTAGGGTTAGGGTACGGGTTAGGGTTACGTTTAAGGTTAGGGTTAGCGCTAGGGTATGGGTTAGGGTTACTGTTAGGGTTTGGGTACGGGTTAGGGTTAGGGTTAGAGTACGGGATAAGGTTGGGTACGGGTTAAGTCAAGGGTTAGGGTTAGGTTTAGGGTACGAGTTAGGGTTAGGGTTAGGTTTATGGTTACGGTTAGGGTATGGGTTTGTTTTAGGGTACGGGTTAGGGTTAGGGTTAGGGTCAGGTTTAGGGTTAGGTTTAGGGTACGTGTTAGGGTTAGGGATAGGTTAAGGGTACGGGTTAGGGTTCGGGTTAGCGTTAGGGTTAGAGCACGGGGTAGGGTTAGTGTTAGGGTTAGGTGTTAATGTACGGGTTAGGCTTAGGGTTAGATTAGGGTTAGGATACGGGTTAGGGTTAGGTTTAGGGTACGGGATAGGGTTAGCGTACGGGTTAAGTTTAGGGTTAGGGTTAGGTTTAGGTTACGGGTTAGGGTTAGGTTTAGGTGTGGGTTAGGGTTAGGGTTAGTGTTAGGTTTAGGTTATGGGTTAGGTTTAGGGTTGGGTTTAGGGTACGGGTTAATTTTAGGGTTAGGGTACGGGTCAGGGTTACGGTTAAGTTTAGGGTTAGGTTTAGGGTGTGGGTTAGGGTTAGGGTTAGCGCTAGGGTATGGGTTAGGGTTACTGTTAGGGTTTGGTTATGGGTTAGGGTTAGGGTTACTTTACGGGAAGGGTTGGGTACGGGTTAGGTCAAGGGTTAGGGTTAGGTTTAGGGTACGGGTTAGGGTTAGGGTTAGGTTTAGGTTTAGGGTTAGGGTATGGGTTAGGCTTAGGGTACGGGTTAGGGTTAGGGTCAGGGTATGGGTTACGGTTAGGGTACAGGTTAGAGTTAGGTTTAGGGTAAGGTTCGGGTTAGGTTTAGGGTTAGGGTACAGGTTAGGTTTAGGGTACAGGTTAGGGTTAGGGTTAGGGTCAGGGTTAGGGTTAGGGTTAGGGTACTAATTAGGGTTACAGTTAGGGTACGGGTTAGGTTTAGGGTTATGGTACGGTTTAGGGTTACAGTACGGGTTAGAGTTAGGGTGAGGATTAGGGTTAGGGTTAGCGTACGGTTAGGGTTAGGGTTTGGGTTAGGGTTAGAGTACGAGATAAGGTTATCTGTTAGGGTTAGGGTTAGGGTTAGGGTACGGGTAGGGGTTAGGGTTAGAGTAAGGGTTAGGGTTAGGTTTAGGTGCGGGTTAGGGTTAGGGTACGGGTTAGGGTCACGTTTAGGTGAGGGTTAGGGTTAGGGTTAGTATTAGGGTACGGGTTAGTGTTAGGTTTAGGGTCAGGGTTAGGTTTAGGGTTAGGGTACGAATTAGGTTTAGGGTTAGGGTACAGATTAGGGTTAGTGTTATGGTATGGGTTAGGGTTACAGTACAGGTTAGGGTTAGGGTGAGGGTTAGGTTTAGGGTTAGAGTACGGTTAGGGTTAGGGTTAGGGTTAGAATTAGGTTTAGAGTACGATTTAGCGTTAGTGTTAGTGTTAGGGTTAGGGTTATTGTTAGAGTACGGGGTAGGGTTAGTCTTAGGGTTAGGGTTAGGGTTAATGTACGGTTTAGGCTTAGGGTTAGGTTTAGGGTTAGGATACGGGTTAGGGTTAGGTTTAGGGTGTGGGTTAGGGTTAGGGTTAGTGTAAGGGTTAGGGTTAGGTTTAGGGTCAGGGTTAGGGTTAGGGTTAGTATAGGGTGCGGGTTAGGGTTAGGGTTGCGGTTAGCGTACGGGTTAGTTTTAGGGTTAGCATACAGGTTAGGATTATGGTTAAGTTTAGGGTTAGGGTTACGATATGGGTTAGGGTTAAGTTACGGTTAAGGGTTATGGTTTGGGTTAGGGTTAGGGTTAAGTTTAGGGTGTTGGTTAGGGTTATGGTTAGGGTTAGAGTACGGGTTTGGGATAGTGTTAGGGTACGGGTTAGGTTTACCGTTTGTGTACGGTTTAGGGTTAGGGTTAGGTTTAGGTTTAGGGTTAGGGGTTAGCGTTAGAGTTAGGGTTAGGCTAAGGGTAGGGTTAGGGTACGGGTTACGGTTCTGGTTAGGGTTAGTGTACGGGTTAGGGTTAGGTTTAGGTTTAGGGTTAGCCTTAGTGTTAGGGTTACGGTACGGGTTAGGTTTAAGGTTCCGGTACGGGATAGGTTTTGTGTACATGTTAGGTCTAGAGTTAGGGTTACGTTTAGTGTGCAGTTTAGGATTAGGGTTACGGTTAAGGTACGTGTTAGGGTTAGGGTTTGGGTACTGGTTAGGGTTACGTTTAGGGTTAGGGTACATGTTAGGTTTAGGTTTAAGGTAAGGGTTAGTGTTAGGGTACGGGTTAGGGTTAGAGTATGTGTTAGGGTTAGGTTTAGGGTAAGGATTAGGGTTAGAGTATGGGTTAGGGTTACTGTTAGGGTTAGGGTTAGGGTTAGTGTAGGGATAGGGTTAGGGTTAGGGTTAGGGTTATGGTACGGGTTAGGGTTAGGTTTAGGGTATGGGATAGGGTTAGTGTACGGGTTAAATTTAGGGTTAGGGTTAGGTTTAGATTATGGGTTAGTGTTAGGGTACGGGATAGGGTTAGGTTTAGGTGCGGGATAGGGTTAGGGTACGAGTTAGGGTGAGGTTTAGGGTCAGGGTTTGGGTTAGGGATAGGGTTATGGTACGTGTTAGGGTTAGTGTTGGGGTTAGGGTACAGGTTAGTTTTAGGGTTGTGGTACGGGTTAGTGTTACGGTTAAAGTTAGGGTTAGTGTTAGGGTATGGGTTAGGGTTAGGGTACGGGTAAAGGTTATGGTTATGGTTAGGGTTAGGGTTAGAGTATGGGTGAGGGATAGGTTTAGGGTTAGGGTTAGGTTAGAGTATGTGTTAGGGTTAGTGTTAGGGTTAGGGTTAGCGTTAGGGTTAGGGTACGTTTAGGGTTAGGGTTAGGGTTAGTGTATGGGTTAGGGTTAGGGTTAGGGTTAGTGTTAGGGTTATGGTACGGGTTAGGGTTAAGGTTACGGTACGGGATAGGTTTAGTGTACGTGTTAGGTCTAGGATTAGGGTTAGGTTTAGTGTGCGGGTTAGGGTTAGGGTTAGGGTTAGGGTACGTGTTAGGGTTAGGGTTTGGGTACGGGTTAGGGTTACGTTTAGGGTTAGGGTATGGGTTAAGTTTAGGGTTAGGGTAAGGGTTAGTGTTAGGGTACAGGTTAGGGTTAGAGTATGTGTTAGTGTTAGGTTTAGGGTTAGAGTTAGGGTTAGTCTATGGGTTAGGGTTAGTGTTAGGGTTAGGGTTACGGTTAGGGTTAGAGTGCGGAGAGGGTTAGTGTTAGGGTTAGATTTAGGGTACGGGTTAGGGTTAGGTTTAGAGTATGGGATAGGGTTAGCGTACGGGTTAAGTTTTGGGTTAGGGTTAGGTTTAGGTTACGGGTTAGGGTTAGGGTACGGGTTAGGGTTAGGTTAATTTTAGGGTTAGAGTACGGGTTATGGTTAGTGTTAGTGTTAGGGTTAGGGTTAGGGTCAGAATGCGGATAGGGTTAGGGTTAGGGTTAGGGTACGGTTTAGGGTTAGGGTTTGTGTTCGGGTTAGAGTACGGGGTAGAGTTAGTGTTAGGGTTAGGGTTAAGGTTAGTGTGCGGATAGGGTTAGGGTTAAGGTTAGGGTTAGGGTACGGGTTTGGGTTAGGTTTAGAGTACGGGATAGGGTTAGCATACGGGTTAAGTTTAGGGTTAGGGTTAGGTTTAGGTTACGGGTTAGGGTTAGGGTACGGGTTAGGGTTAGGTTTAGGTGAGGGATAGGGTTAGGGTTAGGGATAGGGTACGGGTTAGGTTTAGGTTTAGGGTCAGGGTTAGCGTTAGAGATAGGGTTAGCCTACAGGTTAGGGTTAGGGTTGGGTTTAGGGTACGGGTTAGTTTTAGGGTTAGGGTACGGGTCAGGTTTACGATTAAGTTTAGGGCTAGGGTTAGGGTTATGGTACGGTTTAGGGTTACAGTACATTTAGGGTTAAGGTGAGGGTTAGTGTTACGGTTAGGGTACGGTTAGGGTTAGGGTTAGTGTTAGAGTTAGGGTTAGGGTTAGGGTATGGGTTAGGGTTAGGTTTAGGTGAGGGTTAGGGTTAGGGTTACGGTTAGGGTATGGGTTAAGGTTAGGTTTAGGGTCAGGGTTAGCGTTAGGTATAGGGTTAGGGTGCGGTTTAGGGTTAGGGATGGGGTTAGGGTACGGGTTAGTTTTAGGGTTAGGGAACGGGTCAGGGTACGGATATGTTTAGGGTTAGGTTTAGGGTTATTGTACGGTTTACGGTTACAGCACGGTTAGTGTTAGGGTGATGGTTAGTGTTAGGGTTAGAGTACGGTTAGGGTTAGGGTTAGGGTAAAGGGTTAGGGTTAGGGTTAGAGTACAGTTTAGCGTTAGGGTTCGGGTTAGGGTTAGGGTTAGTGTTAGGGTACGGGTTAGGGTTAGGGTTTGTGTTAGTGTTAGAGTACGGGGTAGGGTTAGTTTTAGGGTTAGGGTTAGGGTTAGGGTACGGGTTAGGGTTAGAGTTAGGGTTAGGGTGAGAGTACGGGGTATGGTTAGTGTTAATGTTAGGGTTAGGTTTAATGTACGGGTTAGGCTTAGGGTTAGGTTTTAGGTTAGGTTACGGGTTAGGGTTAGAGTACGGGTTAGGGTACGGGTTAGGGTTAGGGTTGGGTTTAGTTTACGGGTTAATTTTAGGTTTAGGGTACGGGTCAGGGTTATGGTTAAGTTTAGGGTTAGGGTTAGGGTATGGGTTAGGGTTAGGGTACGGGTAATGTTTAGAGTTAGGGCTAGGGTTACTGTTAGCACTAGTGTATGGTTTAAGGTTACTCTTAGGGTTTGGGTATGGGTTAGGGTTAGGGTTATATTACGGGTTAGGTCAAGGGTTAGGGTTAAGTTTAGGGTATGGGTTAGGGTTAGGGTCAGGTTTAGGGTTAGGGTTAGGGTACGAATTAGGGTTAGGTTTAGGGTACGGGTTAGGTTTAGGGTTATGGTATGGGTTAGGGTTACAGTACGGGTTAGGGTTAGGGTGAGGGTTAGGGTTAGGGTTAGAATACGGTTAGGGTTAGGGTTAGGGATAGAGTATGTGTTAGGGTTAGTGTTAGGGTTAAAGTTAGGTTTAGGGTTAGGGTACGTGTTAGAGTTAGGATTAGGGTTAGTATTAGAGTACGGGGTAGTGTTAGTGTTAGTGTTAGGGTTAGGGTTAGAGTACAGGTTAGGGTTAGTTTTAGGGTTAGGTTTAGGGTTAGGGTACGGGTACGGGTACGGGTTAGGGTTAGGGTTAGAGTACGGGGTAGGGTTAGTTTTAGGGTTAGGGTTAGGTTTCGAGTACGGGTTTGGGTTAGTGTTAGGGTACGGTTTAGGTTTACCATTTGGGTCCGGGTTAGGGTATGGGATAGGGTTAGGGTTAGATTTGGGTACGTGTTAGGGTTAGGGTTAGGATAAGGGTTAGTGTTAGGGTACGGGTTAGGGTTAGAGTACGGGTTAGGGTTAGGTTTAGGGTTAGGGTTAGTTTTAGTGTACGGATAGTGTTAGGGTTAGGGTTAGGGTTAGTGTATGGGTTAGGGTTAGGTTTAGGGTACTGGATAGGTTTAATTTTCAGGTTAACTTTAGCGTTAGGGTTAACATTAGGTTACGGGTTAGGGTTAGGGTACTGGTTAGGGTTAGGTTTAGGAGCGGGTTAGGGTTAGGGTTGGGGTTAGGGTACGGGTTAGTTTTAGGGTTAGGGTACGGGTTAGGGTTATGGTTAACGTTAGGGTTAGTGTTAGGTTATGGGTTAGGGTTAGGGTACGGGTAAGGGTTATGGTTAGTGTTAGGGTTAGGTTTAGGTTTAGGGTGCAGGTTAGGATTAGGTTTAAGGTTAGGGTTAGCGCTAGGGAATGGGTTAGGGTTACTGTTAGGGTTTGGGTACGGGTTAGGGTTAGGGTACGAGATAGAGTTGGGTACGGGTTACGTCAAGGGTTAGGGTTAGGTTTATGGTAAGGTTTAGGGTTAGGGTTAGGGTTAGGATTAGGGTTAGGGTATGGGTTAGGTTTAGGGTACGGGTTAGGGTTAGGGTCAGGGTTAGGATTAGGGTTAGGGTAAGAGTTAGGGTTAGGGTTAGGTTTAGGGTACGGCTTAGGGTTAGGTTTAGGTTTAGGGTACGGGTTAGGTTTAGGGTACGAGTTAGGGTCAGGGTTAGTGTTAGGGTATGAGTTAGGGTTAGGGTTAGGGTATAGGTTAGAGTTAGGGTTATGTTACGTGTTAGGGTTATAGTACGGGTTAGTGTTAGGGTGATGGTTAGGGTTAGGGTTAGAGTACAGTTAGGGTAAGGGTTAGGGTTAGAGTAAGGATTACGGTTAGTGTTAGGGTTAGGGAAAGGTTTAGGGTTAGGATTAGGGTACGGGTTGGGGTAGGATTAGGTTTAGGGTTAGGGTTAGATTACAGGTTAGGGTTAGTGTTAGGTTTAGGGTTAGGGTTAATTGACGGGTTAGGCTTAGGTTTAGGTTAAGGTGTAGGTTACGGGTTAGGGTTAGGATTAGGGTACGGGATAGGGTTAGCGTATGGGATAAGTTTAGGTTTAGGGTTAGGTTTAGGTTACGGGTTAGGGTTAGGGTTAGTTTTCGAGTTATGCTTAGATTTAGGGTGCGGGTTACGGTTAGGGTTAGGGTTAGGGTTAGAGTACGCGGTAGGGTTAGTGTTAAGGTTAGAGTTAGGTTTAGGGTTAGGGTACGGGTACGGGTTAGGATTAGGGTTAGTGTACGGGAAAGGGTTAGGATTAGGGTTAGTGTTAGGTTTAGGGTTAGGGTACGGTTTAGGTTTAGGGTTAGGGTTAGTGTTAGGGTATGGGTTAGGGTTAGGGTACGGGTTAGGTCTAGGGTTAGGGGCAGGTTAGCATTAGGGTTAGGGTACGGGATAGGTTTAGTGTACGGGTTAGGTCTAGGGTTAGGGTTTGGTTTAGGGAGTGGGTTAGGGTTAGGCATCGGGTTAGGGTTAGGGTACGGGTTAGGGTTAGGGTACGGGTTAGAGTTAGTGTCAGTTTTATGGTACGTGTTAGGGTTAGGGTTAGTGTTAGGTACGGGTTAGGGTTAGGGTACGGGTTAGGTCTAGGATTAGGGTTAAGTTTAGATGCGGGTTAGGGTCAGGTTTAGGGTACGGGATTAGGTCTAGGGTTAGGGTCAGGGTTAGGGTTAGGTTTCGGGTTAGGTTTAGGGTTAGGGTACGGGTTCGGGTTACGGTAAGAGTTAGGGTTATGGATAAGGTTAGGTTTAGGGTTAGGGTTATAGTAGGGGGTTAGGGTTAGTGTCAGTGTTAGGTTTAGGGTTAGTTTTAGTGTTAAGATTATGGTTAGTGTTAGTGTTAGGGTTAGGGGTAGAGTACGGGTTAAGGTTCAGTTTAGGGTTAGGGTTAAGTTAGAGTACGGGTTAGGGTTAGTGTTAGGGTTAGTGTTAGGGTTATGGTTAGGGTTAGGGTTAGTGTTAGGGTTACAGTACGGGTTAGGGTTAGGGTTATGGTACAGGATAGGTTTAGTGTACGTGTTAGGTCTGGGGTTAGGGTTAGTTTTAGTGTGCGGGTTAGAGTTAGGTTTAGGGTACGTGTGAGGTTTAGGGTTTGGTTTCGGGTTAGGGTTACGTTTAGGGTTAGGGTACGGGTTAAGTTTAGGGTTAGGGTAAGTGTTAGTGTTAGGGTACGGGTTCGATGTAGAGTACGGGTTAGGGTTAAGGTGAGGTTTAGGGTTAGGGTTAGAGTACGGTTAAGGTTAGGGTTAGGGTAAGGGTTAGAGTACGGGATAGGGTTGGTGTTAGGGTTAGGGTTAGGGTTAGGGTTAGGGTACGGGCACGGGTTAGGGTTAGGTTTAGGGTTAGGGTTAGAGTACGCGGTAGGGTTGGTGTTTGGGTTAGGGTTAGCGTATGGGTTAGGCTTAGGGTATGGGTTAGGGTTAGGGATAGGGTGAGGTTTAGGGTTAGGATTCCGGTTAGGGTTAGTGCTACGGTATGGGTTAGGGTTACTGTTAGGGTTTGGGTACGGGTTAGGGTTAAGGTTAGGTTACGGGATAGGGTTGGGTACGGGTTAGGTCAAGGGTTAGGTTTAGGTATAGGTACGGGGTAGGGTTAGGGTTAGGATTAGGTTTAGAGTTACAGTATGGGTTAGGGTTAGGGTACGGGTTAGGATTAGGTTTAGGGTTAGGGTCAGGGTTAGGGTTAGGGTTAGGTTTAGGTTTATGGTACGAGTTAGGGTTACAGTACGGTTAGGTTTAGGGTGAGGGTTTGTGTTACGGTTAGAGTACGGTTAGGGTTAGGGTTAAGGTTAGGGTTTGAGTACGGGTTGGGGTTAGTGTTAGAGTTAGGCTAGGGTTTGTGTTAGGGTACGGTTTAGGGTTAGGGTTTGTGTTAGTGTTAGAGTACGGGGTAGGGTTAGTGTTAGTGTTAGGGTTAGGATTAGTGTACGGATAGGGTTAGGGTTAGGGTTAGGGTGCAGTTTAGGGTTAGGTTTAGGGTACGGGATAGGGTTAGTGTACGGGATAAGCTTAGGATTGGATTTAGGTTTAGGTTAAGGTTTAGGGTTAGGGTACGGGTTAGGGTTAGGTTTAGGTGCGGGTTAGGGTTAGGGTACGGGTTAGGTTAGGTTTAGGGTCAGGGTTAGGATTAGGGATAGGGTTATGGTACGGGTTAGGGTTAGGGTTGGGGTTACGGTACTGGTTAGTTTTAGGGTTAGGGTACGGTTTAGGGTTACGGTTAAGGTTAGGGTTATTGTTAGGTTATGGGTTAGTGTTAGGGTACGGGTAAGGGTTATGGTTAGTGTTACGGTTAGGCTTAGGTTTAGGGTGCGGTTTAGGCTTAGGTTTAGGGTTAGGGTTAGCGCTAGTGTATGGTTTAGGGTTACTCGTAGAGTTTGGGTACGGGTTAGGGTTAGGGTTAGGGTATGGGATAGGGTTGCGTACGGGTTAGGACAAGGTTTAGGGTTAGGTTTAGGGTACAGGATAGGGTTAGTGGTAGGTTTAGGGTTGGGCATAGGGTATGGGTTAGGCTAAGGGTACGGATTACGGTTAGGTTTAGGGTCAGTGTTAGGTTTAGGGATAGGATTATGGTACGGGTTAGGGTTAGGGTTGGGGTTAGGGTACAGGTTAGTTTTAGGGTTAGGGTATGGGTTAGGGTTACGGTTAAGGTTAGTGTTAGTGTTAGGGTATGGTTTAGGGTTAGGGTACGGGTAAGGGTTATGGTTAGGGTTAGGGTTAGGTTTAGGTTTAGGGTGCGGGTTAGGCTTAGGGTTAGGGTTAGCGCTAATGCTTGGGTTAGAGTTACTGTTAGGTTTTGGGTATGGGTTAGGGTTAGGGTTAGGGTACGGGATAGGGTTGGGTACGGGTTAGGTCAAGGGTTAGGGTTATTTTTAGGGTTAGGGTTAGGGTATGGGTTAGGTTTAGGGTACGGGTTAGTGTTAGGGTTAGGGTCAGGTTTACTGTTAGGGATAGGGTATGAGTTAGGGTTAGGGTTAGGTTTAGGGTACGGGTTAGGGTTAGGGTTAGAGTACGGGGTAGGGTTAGTGTTAGTGTTAGGGTTGGGGTTAAAGTACGGGTTAGGCTTAGGGTTAGGTTAGGGTTAGGACACGGGTTAGGTTTAGGTTTAGGGTACGGATAGTGTTAGCGAACTGTTTAAGTTTAGGGTTAGTGTTCGGTTTAGGTTATGGGTTAGGGTTAGGGTACGGGTTAGGGTTAGGTTTAGCGTGCGGTTTGGGTTAGGGTTAGGGTTAGTGTAAGGGTTAGGTTTAGGTTTAGGGTCAGGGTTAGGGTTAGTGTTAGGGAACGGGTTAGGGTTAGGGTTGGGGTTAGGGTACGGGTTTGTTTTAGGGTTAGGTTACGGGTTAGGGTTACGGTTAAGGTTAGGGTTAGGGTTAGGGTTATGGTACGTGTTAGCGTACAGGTTAGTGTTAGGTTTAGGTTACGGGTGAGGGTACAGGTTAGGGTTAGGTTTAAGGTTCTATAATGGTACGGGTTAGGGTTAGGGTATGGGTTAGGGTTAGTGTACGGGATAGGGTAGGATTAGGGTTAGTGTTAGTGTTAGGTTTAGGGTACAAGTTAGCGTTAGGGTTAGGGTATGGGATAGGTTGAGGGTACGGTTTAAGTCTAGTGTTAGGGCTAGGTTTAGTGTGTGGGTTATGGTTAGGCATCGGGTTAGAGTTAGTGTACGTGTTAGGGTTTTTGTACGGGTTAGGGTTAGTGTTAGGTTTGTGATATGGGTTAGTGTTAGGGTTAGAGTTAGGTTTAGGATGCGGGTTAGGGTTAGGGTACGGGATTAGGGTTATGGTTAGGGTCAGGGTTAGGGTTAGGTTTAGGGTTAGGGTTAGGTTACGGGTTAGGGTTAGTGTACGGGATAGGCTTAGGATTAGGGTTAGTGTTAGTGTTAGGGTTAGGGTACAGGTTAGTGTTAGGTTTAGGTAACGGGATAGGTTTAGGGTACGGTTTAGGTCTAGGGTTAGGGTTAGATTTAGGGTGTGGGTTAGGGTTAGGCATCGGGTTAGGGTTAGGGTACAGGTTAGGGTTAGGGTACGGGTTAGGGTTAATGTTAGGGTTATGGTAAAGGTTAGGGTTAGGGTTAGTGTTAGGGTACGTGTTAGGGTTAGGGTACGGGTTAGGTCTAGGGTTAGGGTTAGGTTTAGGATGCGGGTTAGAGTTAGGGTTAGGGTATGGAATTAGGTTTAGGGTTAGGGTTAGTGTTAGGTTTAGGGTTAGGTTTATAGTAGGAGGTTAAGGTTAGTGTTAGGGTTAGGTTTAGGGTTAGTGTTAGGGTTACGGTACGGGTTAGGGTAAAGGTTACGGTAAGGGATAGGTTTAGTGTACGTGTTAGGTCTAGGGTTAGGGTTAGGTTTAGTGTGCGGGTTAGGGTTAGGGTTATGGTATGGGTTAGGGTTACTGTACAGGGTAGGGTTAGGGTGAGGGTTAAGGTTAGTGTTAGAGTATGGTTAGGGTTAGCGCTAGGGTGTGGGTTAGGGTTACTGTTAGTGTTTGGGTACGGGTTAGGGGTAGGGTACGGGATAGGTTTGGGTACGGGTTAGGTCAAGGGTTAGGGTTAGGTTTAGGTTACGGGTTAGGGTTAGGGTTAGGTTTAGGTTTAGGGTTAGGGTATGGGTTATGCTTAGGGTACGGTTTAGTGTTAGGTTTAGGGTCAGGGTTAGGGTTAGGTTTAGGGTACGAGTTAGTGTTAGGTTTAGGTTTAGTGTACGGGTTAGGATTAGGGTTAGGGTTAAAGTACGGGTTAGGTTTAGGGTACGGGTTAGGGTTAGGTTTAGGGTCAGGTTTAGGGTTAGGGTTAGGGTACGAGTTAGGGTTAGGATTAGGGTACGGGTTAGGGTTATGGTTATGGTACGGGTTAGGGTTACAGTACGGGTTAGGGTTAGGGTGAGGGTTAGGGTTAGATTTAGAGTATGGTTAGGGATAGGGTTAGGGTTAGAGTACGGGTTAGGGTTAGTGTTAGGGTTAGGGTTAGGGTAGGGTTAGGGTTATTGCACGGGTTAGTCTAAGGGTTAGGTTTAGGGTTAGGATACGGGTTAGGGTTAGGTTTAGGGTAAGGGATAGGTTTAGGTTTAGGGTTAGGGGTTAGCGTTAGAGTTAGGGTTAGGCTAAGGGTAGGGTTAGGGTACGGGTTACGGTTCGGGTTAGGGTTAGTGTACGGTTTGGGTTAGGTTTAGGTTTAGGGTTAGGCTTAGTGTTAGGGTTACGGTACGGGTTAGGTTTAAGATTCCGGTACGGGATAGGTTTAGTGTACATGTTAGGTCTAGAGTTAGGGTTACCTTTAGTGTGCAGGTTAGGGTTAGGGTTAGGGTTAGGGTAAGTGTTAGGGTTAGGGTTTGGGTACTGGTTAGGGTTACGTTTAGGGTTAGGGTACGTGTTAGGTTTAGGGTAGGGTAAGGGTTAGTGTTAGGGTACGGGTTAGGGTTAGAGTATGTGTTAGGGTTAGGTTTAGGGTAAGGGTTAGGGTTAGAGTATGGGTTAGGGTTACTGTTAGGGTTAGGGTTAGGGTTAGTGTACGGATAGGGTTAGGGTTAGGGTTAGGGTACGGGTTAGGGTTAGGTTTTGGGTACGGGATAGGGTAGTGTACGGGTTAAGTTTAGTTTTAAGGTTAGGTTTAGGTTACGGGTTAGTGTTAGGGTACGGGATAGGGTTAGGTTTAGGTGCGGGAAAGGGTTATGGTATGGGTTAGGGTGTGGTTTATGGTCAGGGTTTGGGTTAGGGATAGGGTTATGGTACGGGTTAGGGTTAGTGTTGGGGTTAGGGTACGGGTTAGATTTAGGGTTGTGGTACGGGTTAGTGTTACGGTTAAAGTTAGGGTTAGTTTTAGGGTATGGGTTAGGGTTAGGGTACGGGTAAGCGTTATGGTTAGGGTTAGGGTTAGAGTTAGAGTACGGGTGAGGGATAGGTTTAGGGTTAGGGCTAGGTTAGAGTATGTGTTAGGGTTAGTGTTAGGGTTAGGGTTAGCGTTAGGGTTAGGGTACGTTTAGATTTAGGGTTAGGGTTAGTGTATTGGTTAGGGTTAGGGTTAGGGTTAGGGTTAGTGTTAGGGTTACGGTACAGGTTAGGGTTAAGTTTACGGTAAGTGATAGGTTTAGTGTACGTGTTAGGTCTAGGATTAGGGTTAGGTTTAGTGTGCGGGTTAGGGTTAGGGTTAGGGTTAGGGTACGTGTTCGGGTTAGGGTTTGGGTACGGGTTAGGGTTACGTTTAGGGTTAGGGTATGGGTTAAGTTTAGGGTTAGGGTAAGGGTTAGTGTTAGGGTACAGGTTAGTGTTAGAGTACGTGTTAGGGTTAGTTTTAGGGTTAGGGTTAGGGTTAGAGTATGGGTTAGGGTTAGTGTTAGGGTTAGGGTTAGGGTTAGAGTGCGGATAGAGTTAGTGTTAGGGTTAGGTTTAGGGTACGGGTTAGGTTTAGGTTTAGGGTATGGGATAGGGTTAGCGTATGGGTTAAGTTTAGGGTTAGGGTTAGGTTTAGGTTATGGGTTAGGTTTAGGGTACGGGTTATGGTTTGGTTAAAGTTAGGGTTAGAGTACAGGTTATGGTTAGTGTTAGGGTTAGGGTTAGGGTTAGGGTTAGGGTTAGAGTGTGGATAGGGTTAGGGTTAGGGTTAGGGTACGGTTTAGGTTTAGGGTTTGTGTTAGGGTTAGAGTACGGGGTAGAGTTAGTTTTAGGGATAGGGTTAGGGTTAGTGTGCGGATAGGGTTAGGGTTAGGGTTATGGTTAGGGTACGGGTTTGGGTTAGGTTTAGGGTACGTGATAGGGTTAGCGTACGGGTTAAGTTTAGGGTTAGGGTTAGGTTTAGGTTATGGGTTAGGGTTAGGTTTAGAGTTAGGGTTAGGGTTAGAGTTGGGGTAGGGTTAGTGTTAGTGTTAGGGTTAGGGTTAATGTACGGGTTAGGCTTAGGGTTAGAGTTTAGGTTCGGTTACGGTTTAGGGTTAGGGTTAGGGTTAGGGTACGGGTTAGGGTTAGGGTTGGGGTTAGTGTACGGGTTAATTTTAGGTTTAGGGTACGGGTCAGGGTTACGGTTAAGTTTAGGGTTAGGTTTAGGGTATGGGTTAGGGTTAGGGTACGGGTAATGGTTAGAGTTAGGGTTAGGGTTAGTGTTAGCGCTAGGGTATGGTTTAGGGTTACTCTTAGTGTTTGGGTATGGGTTAGGGTTACTGTTATATTACGGGTTAGGTCAAGGGTTAGGGTTAAGTTTAGGGTATGTGTTAGGGTTTGGGTCAGGTTTAGGGTTAGGGTTAGGGTACGAATTAGGGTTAGGTTTAGGGTACGGGTTAGGTTTAGGGTTATGGTATGGGTTAGGGTTACAGTACGTGTTATCGTTAGGGTGAGGGTTAGGGTTAGGGTTAGAATACGGTTAGGGTTAGGGTTAGGGATAGAGTACGGGTTAGGGTTAGTGTTAGGGTTAGGGTTAGTTTAGGGTTAGGGTACGAGTTAGGGTTAGGATTAGGGTTTAGTGTTAGAGTACGGGGTAGTGTTAGTGTTAGTGTTAGGGTTAGGGTTAGAGTACGGGTTAAGTTTAGTGTTAGGTTTAGGGTTAGGGTTAGGGTACGGGTAGGGTTTGGGTTAGGGTTAGGGTTAGGGTTAGGGTGAGTGTTAGAGTACCTGGTAGGGTTAGTTTTAGGGTTAGGGTTAGGTTTAGAGTACGGGTTTGTGTTAGTCTTAGGGTACGGTTTAGGTTTACCATTTGGGTACGGGTTAGGGTAAGGAATAGGGTTAGGGTTAGATTTGGGTACGTGTTAGGGTTAGGGTTAGGATAAGGGTTAGTGTTAGGGTATGGGTTAGGGTTAGAGTACGGGTTAGGGTTAGGTTTAGTGTTAGAGTACGGGTTAGGGTTAGTGTTAGGGTAGGGTTAGGGTTAGGGTTAGTGTACAGATAGTGTTAGGGTTAGGGTTAGGTTTAGTGTACGGGTTAGGGTTAGGTTTGGGTACTGGATAGGTTTAGTGTTCGGTTTGAGTTTAGGGTTAGGGTTAACATTAGTTTACTGATTAGGGTTAGGGTACGGGTTATGGTTAGGTTTAGGAGCGGGTTAGGGTTAGGGTTGGGGTTAGGGTACGGGTTAGTTTTAGGGTTAGGGTTCAGGTTAGGGTTACGGTTAACTTTAAGGTTAGTGTTAGGTTATGGGTTAGGGTTAGGGGACGGATAAGGGTTATGGTTAGTGTTAGGGTTAGGTTTAGGTTTAGGGTGCAGGTTAGGATTAGGTTTAGGGTTAGGGTTAGCGCTAGGGAATGGGTTAGGGTTACTGTTAGGGTTTGGGTACGGGTTAGGGTTAGGGTTAGGTTACGAGATAGAGTTGGGTACGGGTTACGTCAAGGGTTAGGGTTAGGTTTATGGTAAGGGTTAGGGTTAGGGTTAGGGTATGGGTTAGGTTTAGGGTTAGGGTCAGGGTTAGGGTGAGGGTTAGGGTATGAGTTAGGTTAGGGTTAGGTTTAGGGTACGGCTTAGGTTTAGGTTTCGGGTTAGGGTACGGGTTAGGTTTAGGGTACGGGTTAGGGTTAGAGTCAGGGTTAGTGTTAGGGTATGAGTTAGGGTTAGGGTTAGGGTACGGGTTAGATATGGGTTATGTTACTTGTTAGGGTTATAGTACGGGTTAGTGTTAGGGTGATGGTTAGGGTTAGGGTTAGAGTACAGTTAGGGTAAGGGTTAGGGTTACGGTTAGAGTAAGGGTTAGGGTTAGTGTTAGGGTTAGGGAAAGGTTTAGGGTTAGGATTGGGGTACGGGTTGGGGTTAGGGTTAGGGTTAGGGTTAGGTTACGGGGTAGGGTTAGTGTTAGGTTTAGGGTTAGGGTTAATTGACGTGTTAGAGTACGGGTTAGGTTTAGTGTTAAGATTATGGTTAGTGTTAGTGTTAGGGTTAGGGTTAGAGTACGGGTTAGGGTTCGGTTTAGGGTTAGGGTTAAGTTAGAGTACCTTTTAGGGTTAGTGTTAGGGTTAGGGTTAGGGTTAGGGTTAGTGTTAGGGTTACGGTGCAGGTTAGGGTTAGGGTTACGGTACAGGATAGGTTTAGTGTACGTGTTAGGTCTAGGGTTAGGGTTAGTTATAGTGTGCGGGTTAGGGTTAGGGTTAGGGTTAGGGTACGTGTTAGGTTTAGGGTTTGGTGTCGGGTTAGGGTTACGTTTAGGGTTAGGGTACAGGTTAAGTTTAGGGTTAGGGTAAGGGTTAGTGTTAGGGTACGGGTTAGGTTTAGAGTACGGGTTAGGGTTAGGGTGAGGTTTAGGGTTAGGGTTAGAGTACGGTTAGGGTTAGGGTTAGGGTAAGGGTTAGAGTCCGGGATAGGGTTGGTTTTAGGGTTAGGGTTAGGGTTAGGGTTAGGGTTAGGGTACGGGTACGGGTTAGGGTTAGGTTTAGGGTTAGAGTACGCGGTAGGGTTGGTGTTTGGGTTAGGGTTAGCGTATGGGTTAGGCTGAGGGTACGGGTTAGGGTTAGGGTTAGGGTGAGGTTTAGGTTTAGGGTTATGGTTAGGGTTAGCGCTACGGTATGGCTTAGGGTTACTGTTAGGGTTTGGGTACGGGTTAGGGTTAAGGTTAGTTTACGGGATAGGGTTGGGTACGGGTTAGGTCAAGGGTTAGGTTTAGGTTTAGGTACGGGGTAGGGTTAGGGTTAGGATTAGGTTTAGGGTTACGGTATGGGTTAGGCTTAGGGTACGGGTTAGGATTAGGGTTAGGGTTAGGGTCAGGGTTAGGGTTAGGGTTAGGTTTATGGTACGGGTTAGGGTTATAGTACGGTTAGGGTTAGGGTGAAGGTTAGTGTTACGGTTAGAGTATGGTTAGGGTTAGGGTTAGGGTTAGGGTTTGAGTACGGGTTTGGGTTAGTGTTAGAGTTAGGGTTAGGGTTAGGGTACGGTTTAGGGTTAGGGTTTGTGTTAGTGTTAGAGTATGGTGTAGGGTTAGTGTTAGGGTTAGGGTTAGGTTTAGGGTACGGTTTAGGGTTAGAGTTAGGGTTAGGGTTAGAGTACGAGGTAGGGTTAGTGTTAGTGTTAGGGTTAGGGTTAATGTACGGGTTAGGCTTAGGGTTAGGTTTAGGGTTAGTTTACGGGTTAGGGTTAGGTTTAGGGTACGGGATAGGGTTAGCGTATGGGTTAAGTTTAGGGTTAGGGTTAGGTTTTGGTTATGGGTTAGGTTTAGGTTTGGTGTGGGTTAGGGTTAGGGTTAGGGTTTAGGATACAGGTTAGAGTTAGGGTTGGGGTTAGGGTACGGGTTAATTTTAGGTTTAGTGTACGGGTCATGGTTACGGTTAAGTTTAGGGTTAGGGTTAGGGTATGGGTTAGGGTTAGGGTATGGGTAATGGTTAGGGTTAGGGTTAGGGTTAGTGTTAGCGCTAGGGTATGGTTTAGGTTTACAGTTAGGGTTTGAGTACGGGTTAGGGTTAAGGTTAGGTTATGGTTTAGTTTAAGGGTTAGGGTTAGGTTTAGGTTACGGGTTATGGTTAGGGTTAGGATTAGGTTTAGGGTTAGGGTATGGGTTAGGCTTAGGGTACGGGTTAGGGTTAGGGTTAGGGTCAGGGTTAGGATTAGGGTTAGGGTTAGGGTACGGGTTAGGGTTAGGTTTAGGGTTAGGGTATTGGTTAGGTTTAGGATACGGGTTAGGGTTAAGGTAAGTGTCACGGTTAGGTTTAGGTGTAGGGTTTCAAATAAGGGTTAGGTTTAGGGTACGGGTTAGGTTTAGGGTTATGGTATGGGTTAGGGTTACAGTACGGGTTAGGGTGAAGGTGAGGGTTAGAGTTAGGGATTGAATACGTTTAGGGTTAGGTTTAGGGTTAGGGATAGGTTTAGGGTTAGGGTTAGTGTACGGGTTAGGGTTAGGGTTAGGGTTAGAGTACGGGTTAGGGTTAGGGTTAGGGTTAGTGTTAGAATGCGGGGTAGGGTTAGTGTAGGGTTAGGGTTAGGGTTAGAGTACAGGTTTGGGTTAGTTTAAGGTACGGGTTAGGTTTAACGTTTGGGTACGGGTTAGTGTAAGGGTTAGGTTTAGGGTTAGGGATAGGTTTAGGGTTAGGGTTAGTGTACGGGTTAGGGTTAGGGTTAGGGTTAGAGTACGGGTTAGGGTTAGGGTTAGGGTTAGTGTTAGAATGCGGGGTAGGGTTAGTGTAGGGTTAGGGTTAGGGTTAGAATACAGGTTTGGGTTAGTTTAAGGTACGGGTTAGGTTTAACGTTTGGGTACGGGTTAGTGTAAGGGTTAGGTTTAGGGTTAGGTTTTGGGTACGTGTTAGGTTTAGGGTTTGAGTACGGGTTAGGGTTACGTTTAGGTTTAGGTTACGGGTTAGGTTTAAGGTACGCTAGGGTATGTGCTAGGTGTTTAGGGTACGGGTTAAGGTTAGGTTTAGGGTTAGGTTATGTGTTAGGTTTAGGGTACGGGTTAGGTTTAGGTTTAGGGTCAGGGTTAGGGTTAGGGTTAGGGTACGAATTAGGGTTAGGGTTAGGGTACGGGTTACGGTTAGGGTTATGGTATGGGTTAGTGTTACAGTACGGGTTAGGGTTAGGGTGAGGTTTAGGGTTAGGGTTAGGGTTAGGGTTAGAGTACGGGGTAGGCTTAGTGTTAGTGTTAGGGTTAGGTTTAGGGTTAGGGTATGGGTTAGGCTTAGGGTACGTGTTAGGGTTAGGGTTAGGGTCAGGTTTAGGGTTAGGTTTAGTGTTAGGGTACATGATAGGGTTAGGTTTAGGGTACGGGTTAGGGTTAGGTTTACGGTTAGGGTACAGGTTAGGTTTAGGGTACGGGTTAGGGTTAGGGTTAGGGTCAGGGTTAGGGTTAGGGTTAGGGTACGAATTAGTGTTAGGGTTAGGGTTAGGGTTATGGTACTGGTTAGGGTTACAGTACGGGTTAGGGTTAGGGTGAGGGTTAGGGTTAGGGTTAGAAAACGGTTAGGGTTAGGGTTAGGGTAGGGTTAGAGTACGGTTTAGGGTTAGTGTTATGGTTAGGGTTAGGGTTAGGTTTAGCGTACGGGATAGGGTTTGTACGGGTTAAGTTTACGGTTAGGGTTAGGTTTAGGTTATGGGTTAGAGTTAGGGTATGGGGTAGGGTTAGGTTTAGGTGCGGGTTAGGGTTAGGGTACGGGTTAGGGTTAGGTTTAGGGTCAGGTTTAGGGTTAGGGATAGGGTTATGGTTCGGGTTAGGGTTAGGTTTGGGGTTAGGGTACGGGTTAGTTTTAGGTACGGTACGTGTTAGGGTTACGGTTAAGGTTAGGGTTAGTGTTAGGGTATGGGTTAGGGTTAGGGTACGGGTAAGGTTTATGGTTAGGGTTAGGGTTAGGTTTAGGTTTAGGGTGTGGGTTAGGCTTAGGGTTAGGGTTAGGGTTAGTGCTAGGATATGGGTTACGGGGTACTGTTAGGTTTTGGTTACGGGTTAGGGTTAGGGTTAGGGTACGGGATAAGGTTGGGTACGGGTTAAGACAATGGTTAGGGTTAGGTTTAAGGTACGGGTTAGGGTTAGGGTTAGGTTTATAGTTAGGGTTAGGGTATGGGTTACTTTTAGGGTACGGGTTAGGTTTAGGGTTAGGGTCAGGTTTAGGTTTAGGATTAGGGTACGAGTTAGGGTTAGGGATAGGTTAAGGGTACGGGTTAGGGTTAGGGTTAGGGTTAGGGTTAGGTTTAGAGTACGGGGTAGGGTTAGTGTTAGGGTTAGGGTAAGGGTTAATGTACGGGTTAGGCTTAGGGTTAGGGTGCGAGTTAGGGTTAGGGTTAGGGTACGGGTTAGTGTTAGGGTTATGGTACGGGTTAGGGTTACAGTATGGGTTAGGGTTAGTGTTAGGGTTAGGGTTAGAGTACAGTTAGGGTTACGGTTAGGGTTAGGGTTAGAGTACGGGTTAGGGTTAGTGTTAGGGTTAGGGTCAGGGTTAGGGTTAGGGTACGGGTTAGGGTTAGGTTTAGGGTACGGGATAGGGTTAGTGTACCGGTTAAGTTTAGGGTTAGGGTTAGGTTTAGGTGATGGTTTATGGTTGCGGTACGGGTTAGGGTTATGGTTATGGTACGGGTTATGGTTACAGTACGGGTTAGGGTTAGGGTGAGGGTTAGCGTTAGGGTTAGAGTACGGTTAGGTTTAGGGTTAGAGTATGGGTTAGGGTTAGTGTTAGGGTTAGGGTTAGGGTTAATATGCGGGTTAGGCTTAGGGTTAGGTTTAGGGTTTGGATACGGGTTAGGGTTAGGTTTAGGGTACGGGATAGGGTTTTCATACGGGTTAAGTTTAGGGTTAGGGTTAGGTTTAGGTTACGGGTTAGGGTTAGGGTTCGGGTTAGGGTTAGGTTTAGGGTGCGGGTTAGGGTTAGGGTTAGTGTAAGGGTTACGTTTAGGTTTAGGGTCAGGGTTAGGGTTAGGATTAGTGTTAGGGTACGGGTTAGGGTTAGTGTTGCCGTTAGGATACGGGTTAGTTTTAGGGTTTAGTTTCAGGTTAGGGTTATGGTTAAGGTTAGGGTTAGGGTAAGGGTATGGGTTAGGGTTAAGTTAAGGTTTAGTGTTATGGTTTGGGTTAGGGTTAGGGTTAAGTTTAGGGTGCAGGTTAGGGTTAGTGTTAGAGTACGGGTTTGGGTTAGTGTTAGGGTATGTGTTAGGTTTACCATTTGTGTATGGGATAGGGTAAGGGTTAGGGTTAGGTTTAGGGTTAGGAGTTAGCGTTAGAGCTAGGGTTAGGCTACGGGTAGGATTAGGGTACGGGTTAGGGTTAGGGTTATGGTTCGGGGGTTAGGGTTAGTGTGCGGGTTAGGGTTAGGTTTAGGTTTAGGGTTAGGCTTAGTGTAAGGGTTACGGTATGGGTTAGGTTTAAGGTTCCCGTACGGGATAGGTTCAGTGTACGTGTTAGGTCTAGGGTTAGAGTTAGGTTTAGTGTGTGGGTTAGGGTTAGGTTTAGGCTTAGGGTACGTGTTAGGGTTAGGGATTGGGTACTGGTTAGGGTTACGTTTAGGGTTAGGGTACGGGTTAGGGTTAGGGTTAGGGTAAGGGTTCGTGTTAGGGTTAGGGTTAGATTATGGGTTAGGGTTAGGTTCGGGTTATGGTTAGGGTTAGAGTACGGGTTAGGGTTAGGTTAGGTACGGGATAGTGTTAGGGTTAGGGTTAGCGCTAGGGTTAATTGGAAGGTCTGGTTTTAGTTTACTGATGGTAGGTTATGGGTTAGTTTACTGTTAGTTAGGTTACTGTTAGGGTTTGGGTACGGGTTAGGGTTAGGGTTAGGGTACGGGATAGGGTTAGTGTTAGGGTCAGGGTTAGGGTTAGGTTTAGGGTCCGGGTCAGGGTTAGGGTTAGTGTTAGGGTACGCGTTAAGGTTAGGGTTAGGTTTAGGGTACGGGTTAGTTTTTGGGTTAGGGTAAGAGTTAGGGTTACGTTTAAGGTTAGGGTTAGGGTATGGTTTAGGGTTAGGTTATGGTTAAGGTTTATGGTTTGGGTTAGTGTTAGGGTTAAGTTTAGGTTGCGGGTTAGGGTTAGGATTAGAGTACGGGTTTGGGTTAGTGTTAGGGTGCGTGTTAGGTTTACCGTTTGGGTACGTGTTAGCTTAAGGGTTAGGGTTAGTGTTAGGGGTTAGGGTTAGAGTTAGGGTTCGGCTACGGGAAGGGTTAGGGTATGCGTACGGGTACGGGTACGGGTTAGGGTTAGGGTTAGAATACGGGTTCGGGTTAGTGTTAGGGTACGTGTTAAGTTTACCGTTTAGGAACGTGTTAGGTTAAGGGTTAGGGTTAGGGTTTTGGCTTAGGGTTAGTATTAGGGTTAGGCTACGTGTAGGGTTAGGGTAAGGGTTAGGTTTAGGGTTAGGATTATAGTAGGGGGTTAGTGTTAGTGTTAGGGTTATGTTTAACATTAGAGTACTGGTTAGGGTTAGTGTTAGGTTTATGGTTAGTGTACGGGTTAGGGTTAGGATTAGGGTTAGGGTTAGGTTTAGAGTACGGGATAGGGTTAGTGTTAGGGTTAGGATTAGGGTTAGGGTTAGTGTGCGGTTAGGGTTAGGTTTAGGGTCAGGGTTAGGTTTAGGTTTAGTGTTAGTGTACGCGTTATGGTTAGCGTTGGGTTTAGGGTCTGGGTTAGTTTTAGGTTTAGGGTACAAGTTAGGGTTATGGTTAAGGTTAGGGTTCGGCTTAGGGTATGGGTTAGGGTTAGGTTACGGTTAAGGGTTATGGTTTGCGTTAGGGTTAGGGTTAAGTTTAGGGTGCGGGTTAGGTTTAGGGTTACGGTTAGGTTTAGAGTACGGGTTTGGGTTAGTGTTAGGGTACATGTTAGGTTTACCGTTCGGGTACGTGTTAGGTTAAGGGTTAGGGTTAGGGTTAGGGTTAGGGGTTAGGGTTAGAGTTAGGGATAGTCTACGGGAAGGGTTAGGGTACGGGTTAGGGTTAGGGTTAGGCTTAGGATTAGATTACGGGTTTGGGTTAGTGTTAGGGTATGGGTTAGGTTTACCGTTTGGGTATGGGTTCGGCTAAGGGTTAGGGTTAGTGTTGGGGGTTAGGGTTAGATTTAGTGTTAGGCTACGGGTAGGGTTAGGGTACGGGTTAGGGTTAGGGTTAGTGTTAGGGTTACGGTACGGGTTAGGTTTAAGTTTAGGGTACGGGATAGGGTTAGTGTACGTGTTAGGTCTAGGGTTAGGGTTAGGTTTAGTGTGCGGCTTAGGGTTAGGTTACGTGTTAGGGTTAGGGTTTGAGTATGGGTTAGGGTTACGTTTAGGGTTAGGGTACGGGTTAGCTTTATGGTTAGGGTTAGGGTACGGTTTAGGGTTAGGGTTAGGGTTAGGGTTAGGGTTAGGGTAAGGGTACGCGTTACGGTTACTGTATGGGTTAGGGTTAGGGTTAGGGTTAGGGTTACAGTACGGGTTAGGGTTAGAGGTAGGTTTAGGGTTAGGTTTAGGGCACTTGTTAGGGTTAGGTTTAGGGTTAGGTTTAGGGTTAGGGTTAGAGTACGGGGTAGGGTTAGTGTTATGGTTATGGTTAGGTTTAATGTACGGGTTAGGCTTAGGGTTATGTTAGGGTTAGGATACGGGTTAGGGTTAAAGTTAGGGTATGGGACAGGGTTAGTGTACGGGTTAAGTTTAGGGTTAGGGTTAGGTTTAGGTTAGGGGTTAGGGTTAGGGTACGTGTTAGGTCTAAGTTTAGGGTTAGGTTTAGGATGCGGGTTAGGGTTAGGGTTAGGGTCAGGCTTAGGGTTAGGTTTAGGGTCAGGGTTAGGTTTAGGGTTAGTTTAAGGGTACGGTTTATGGTTAGGGTTAGTGTAAGTGTTAGGGTTAGGTTTAGGGTTAGGGTACGGGTTACGGTTATGGTTAAGGTTAGGGTTAGGCTTAGGGTATGGGTTAGGGTTAGGTTACGGTTAAGGGTTATGGTTTGGGTTAGGTTTAGGGTTAAGTTTATGGTGCGGGTTAGGGTTAGGTTTAGGGTTAGGGTTAGAGTACGGGTTTGGTTTAGTGTTAGGGTACGGGTCAGGTTTACCGTTTGGTTACGGGTTAGGGTAAGGGTTAGGGTTAGGGTTAGGGGTTAGGGTTAGAGTTACGGTTAGGCTACGGGTAAGGTTAGGGTACGGGTTAGGGTTAGGTTTAGGGTTCGGGTGAGGGTTAGTGTACGGGTTAGGGTTAGGGTTAGGCTTAGGGTTAGGGTTAGTTTTAGGGTTACGGTACGGGTTAGGGTTAAGTTTAGGGTACGGGTTAGGGTTAGTGTAGGTGTTAGGTCTAGGGTTAGGGTTAGGTTAGTGTGCGGGTTAGGGTTAGGTTTAGGGTTAGGGTTAGGGTACGTGTTAGGGTATGGGTTAGGGTTAGGGTACAGGTTAGGGTTAGGGTTAGGATTAGGTAAGGGTTAGGGTTAGGGTTAGGGTACGGGTTTGGGTTTGGTTTAGGGTTAGTGTTAGAGTACGGGTTAGGGTTAGGGTACGGGTTAGGTCTAGGGTTAGGGTTAGGTTTAGGATGCCGGTTAGAGTTATTGTTAGGGTACGGGTTTAGGGTTTGTGTTAGGGTCAGGGTTACGGTTACATTTAGGATTAGGGTTACGGTTAGGGTACGGGTAAAGTTAACGGTACGTGTTAGGGTTAGGTTTAGGGTTAGGTTTAGGGTTTGGGTTATAGTAGGGGGATAAGGTTAGTGTTAGGGTTAGGTTTAGGGTTAGAGGACGGGTTAGGGTTAGGGTACGGTTTAGGGTCAGTGTTAGGGTTAGGGTTAGGGTACGAGTTAAGGTTACGGTTAGGTTTAGGGTACGGGTTAGGGTTAGTGTTAGGGGTTAGGGTGAGTGTTAGGGTTAGGGTACGGGTTAGGGTTAGGCGTAGGTTATGGGTTAGGTTTAGGGTTAGGGTTTGGTTAGGGTTAGGGTTATGCTATGTGTTAGGGTACAGGTTAGGGTTAGGGTTAGTGTACGGGTTTGGATACGGGTTAGGGTTATTTTTAAGGTACGGTAACGGTACTTATTAGGTTTAGGGTACGGGTTAGGGTACAGGTTTGTCTTAGTGTTAGGGTACGGGTTAGGTTTAACGTATGGGTACGGGTTAGGGTAAGGGTTAGGTTTATGATAGGGTTAGGGGTTAGGGTTAGTGTTATTGTTAGGCTATGGGTTAGGGTTAGGGTTAGAGTTAGTGTACGGGATAGGGTTAGGATTAGGGTTAGTGTTAGTGTTAGGGTTATGGTACCGGTTAGCGTTAGGGTTAGTGTACGGGATAGGGTTAGTGTACGGGTTAGGTCTAGGGTTAGGGTTAGGTTTAGGGTGTGGGTTAGGGTTAGGAATTGGGTTAAGGTTAGGGTTAGTGTTAGGTTTAGGGTACGGGTTAGGGTTAGGGTTAGTGTACGTTTTAGAGTGAGGTTTAGGGTTAGTGTTAGGGTTAGGGTACGGGTTAGGGTTAGGGTTAGGGTGACGGTTAGGGTTAGGGATGGGGTACAAGTTAGGGTTAGGGTTTGGTTTAGGGTACGGGTACGGGTTAGGGTACGGGTTAGGTTTAGGGTTAGGGTCAGGGTTAGTGTTAGGGGTAGGGTATGAGTTAGGTTTAGGGTTATGTTTAGGGTACGGTTTAGGGTTAGGTTTAAGGGTTAGGGTTAGGTTTGGGTACGGGATAGGTATAGGGTACGGGTTAGGGGTAGGGGTAGGGTATGGGTTAGGTTTCGGGTTAGGGTTAGGGCTAGGATTATGGTATGGGTTAGGGTACAGGTTAGTGTTAGGGTTAGTGTTAGGGTACGGGTTAGGGTTAGGGTACGGGTTAGGGTTAGGCTACGGGTTAGGTCTAGGTTTAGGGTTAGGTTCAGGATGCGGGTTAGGGTTAGGGTTAGGGTACGGGTTAGTTTTAGGGTAAGGTTACGGTTAAGGGTTATGGTTTGGGGTAGGGTGAGGGTTAAGTTTAGGGTGCAGGTTAGGGTTAGGGTTAGGGTGAGCATTAGAGTACGGTTTTGGGTTAGTTTTAGGGTACGGGTTAGGTTTACCGTTTAGGTACGGGTTAGGGTAAGGGTTAGGTTTAGGGTTAGGGTTAGGGTTAGTGTTAGGGGTTAGGGTTAGGGTTAGGGTTAGGCTACAGTAGGGTTAGGGTACAGGTTAGGGTTAGAGTTAGGGTTTGGGTTAGGGTTAGTGTAGGGCTTAGGGTTAGGGTTAGGGTTATTTTTAGTGTTAGGGTTATGGTACGGGTTAGGGTTAAGGTTACGGTATGAGATAGGGTTAGTGTACGTGTTAAGTGTAGGGTAGGGTTAGGTTTAGTGTGCTGGTTAGGGTTAGGGTGAGGGTTAGGGTTAGGGTTTGGGTACGGGTTAGGGTTCTGTTTAGGGTTAGGGTACGGGGTAGGTTTAGGGTAGGGTAAGGGTTATTGTTAGGGTACGGATTAGGGTTAGAATTCGGGTTAGGGTTAGGTTAGGGTTAGGGTTAGTGTAAGAGTACGGGTTAGGGTTCGTGTTAGGGTTCGGGTTAGGGTTAGTGTACGGATAGGGTTAGGATTGGAGTTAGGGTTAGGGTACAGGTTAGGGTTAGGTTTAGGGTATGGGGTAGGGTTAGTGTATGGGTTAATTTAGGGTTAGGGTTAGGTTTAGGTTTGGGTTAGGGTTAGGGTACGCGTTAGGGTTAGGGTTAGGGTTAGTGTACGGGTTAGGGTTAGTGTTAGGGTTAGGGTTAGTGTTAGGGTTAGGATACGGGTTAGGACTAGGGTTAGGGTATGGGTTAGGGTTATGGTTAGTGTACGGGTTAGGGTTAGGGTTAGTGTTAGGGTTAGGGTATGGGTTAGTGTTGGGGTACGGGTTAGGTATACGTTTAGGGTTCGGTTTAGGATGCGGGTTAGGGTTAGGTTTAGGGTACAGGATTAGGGTTAGGGTTAGGGTCAGGGTTAGGGTTAGGTTTAGTGTTAGGGTTAGGATTGGGTACGGGTTCGGGTTATGGTACGATTTAGGGTTAGGGTAAGGGTTAGGTTTAGGGTTAGGATTATAGTAGGGGGTTAGGGTTAGTGTTAGGGTTATGTTTAGGGTTAGAGTACTGGTTAGGGTTAGTGTTAGGGTTATGGTTAGTGTTAGGGTTAGGGTTAAGTTTAGATTACGGGTTAGGTTAGGATTAGGGTTAGGATTAGAGTACGGAATAAGGTTAGTGTTAGGGTTAGGGTTAGGGTTAGGGTTAGTGTACGGTTAGGGTTAGGTTTAGGGTCCGGGTTAGGGTTAGGGTTAGTGTTAGGGTACGAGTTAAGGTTAGGGTTGGGGTTAGGGTACAGGTTAGTTTTAGGGTTAGGGTAACAGTTAGGCTTACGGTGAAGGTTAGGGTTAGGGTATGGGTTAGGGTTAGGTTACGGTTATGGGTTATGGTTTGGGTTAGGGTTAGGGTTAAGTTTAGGGTGCGGGTTAGGCTTAGGGTTAGAGTACGGGTTTGGGTTAGTGTTAGGGTACGTGTTAGGTTTACCGTTTGGGTACGTGTTAGGTTAAGGGTTAGGGTTAGTGTTAGGGTTAGGGGTTAGGGTTAGAGTTAGGGTTAGGCTACGGGAAGGGTTAGGGTACAGGTTAGGGTTAGGGTTGGAGTTAGAGTACGGTTTTGGGTTAGTTTTAGGGTACGTGTTAAGTTTACCATTTGGGTACGTGTTAGGTTAAGGATTAGGGTTAGGGTTAGGGGTTAGGAGTCAGGGTTAGAGTTAGTGTTAGGCTACGTGTAGGGTTAGTGTACGGGTTCGGGTTAGGGTTAGGGTTAGTGTTAGGGTTACGGTACGGGTTAGGGTTAAGGTTAGGGTACGGATAGGGTTAGTGTAGGTGTTAGGTCTAGGGTTAGGTTTAGGTTTAGTGTGCGGGTTAGGGTTAGGGTTAGGGTACATGTTAGGGTTAAGGTTTGGGTCGGGTTAGGGTTACATTTAGGGTTAGGGTACGGGTTAGGTTTCGGGTTAGGGTTAGGGTACGGGTTAGGGTTAGATTTAGGGTCAAGGTTAGGGTTAGGTTTACGGTTAGGGTTAGGGTTAGGGTACGCGAAAGTGTTACTGTACGGGTTAGTGTTAGGGTTAGGGTTAGGGTTCGGGTTACATTACGGGTTAGGGTTAGAGTTAGGGTTAGGTTTAGGGTTAGAGTACGGGGTAGGGTTAGCGTTAGGGTTAGGGTTAGTGTTAGGGTACGGATTAGTGTTATAGTACGGGTTAGAGTTAGAGTTAGGTTTAGGTTTATGGTTAGAGTACGGGTTAGGGTTAGTGTTAGGGTTAGGGTTAGTGTTAGGGTATGGGTTAGGGTTAGGGTACGGGTTAGGGTTAGAGTACGGGTTAGGGTTAGGTTTAGGGTTAGGGTTAGGGTTAGTGTACGGATAGGGTTAGGGATAGGGTTAGGGTACGGGTTAGGGTTAGACTACGGGTTAGGGTTAGGTTTAGGGTTAGGGTTAGTGTTAGAGTACGGGTTAGGTTTAGTGTTAGGGTTAGGGTTAGGGTACCGGTTAGGGTTAGATTTAGGGTCAAGGTTAGGGTTAGGGTTAGGGTTAGGGTTAGGGTACGCGTTAGGTTTACTGTACGGGTTAGGGTTAGGGTTAGGGTTAGGGTTACATTACGGGTTAGGGTTAGAGTTAGGGTTAGGTTTAGGGTTAGAGTACGGGGTAGGGTTAGTGTTAGGGTTAGGGTTAGTGTTAGGGTATGGGTTAGGGTTATCGTACGGGGTAGAGTTAGAGTTAGGTTTAGGTTTAGGGTTAGAGTACAGGTTAGGGTTAGTGTTAGGGTTAGGGTTAGTGTTAGGGTACGGGTAAGGTTTAGGGTACGGGTTAGGCTTAGGGTACGGGTTAGGGTTAGGTTTAGGGTTAGGGTTAGGGTTAGAGTACGGTTAGGGTTAGTGTTAGGTTAGGGTTATTGTTGTGTACGGATAGGGTTAGGGTTAGAGTTATGGTTAGTGTACGGGTTAGGGTTAGGTTTAGTGTACGGGTTAAGTTTAGGGTTAAGGTTAGGTTTAGGTTACGGGTTTGGGTTAGGGTACGGGTTAGGCTTAGGTTTCCGTGCGGGTTAGGATTAGGGTATGGGTTAGGGTTATGGTTAGGGTTAGGGTTAGTGTACGGGTTAGGGTTAGTGTTAGGGTTAGGGTTAGTGTTAGGGTTAGGATACGGGTTAGGACTAGGGTTGGGGTACGGGATACGGATGGGTTATATCTAGGGTTAGGATTATGTTTACGGTGCAGGTTAGAGTTAGGCCCTGGGTTAGGGTTAGGGTACAGGTTAGTGTTAGGGTACGGGTTAGGGTTAGGCTATGGGTTAGGTCTAGGTTTAGGGTTAGGTTTAGGATGCGGGTTAGTGTTAGGAGTAGGGTACGGGATTAGGGTTAGGGTTAGGGTCTGGGTTAGGGTTAGGTTTAGGGTTAGGGTTAGGGTTGGGTACGGGTTTGGGTTACGGTACGAGTTAGGGTTAGCGTAAGGTTTAGGTTTAGGGTTATGATTATAGTAGGGGGTTAGGGTTAGTTTAGGGTTACGTTTAGCGTTAGAGTACTGGTTAGGGTTAGTGTTAGGGTTATGGTTAGTGTTAGGGTTAGGGTTAGAGTACGGGTTAGGGTTAGGATTACGGTTAGGGTTAGGTTTAGAGTACGGGATAGGGTTAGTGTTAGTGTTAGGGTTAGGGTTAGGGTTAGTGTGCGGTTAGGGTTAGGTTTAGGATCAGGGTTAGGGTTAGGGTTAGTGTTAGTGTACGCGTTAAGGTTAGGGTTGTGGTTAGGGTATGGGTTAGTTTTAGGTTTAGGGTACGAGTTAGGGTTACGGTTAAGGTTAGGGTTCGGGTTAGGGTATGCTTTAGGGTTAGGTTATGGTTAAGGGTTATGGTTTGCGTTAGGGTTAGGGTTAAGTTTAGGGTGCATGTTAGGGTTAAGGTTAGGGTTAGGTTTAGAGTACGGGTTTGGGTTAGTGTTAGGGTACGTGTTAGGTTTACCGTTTGGGTACGTGTTAGGTTAAGGGTTAGGGTTAGGGTTAGGGTTAGGGGTTAGGGTTAGAGTTGGTTTAGGCTACGGGAAGGGTTATGGTACGGGTTAGGGTACGGGTTAGGGTTAGGCTTAGGGTTAGGATTAGAGTACGGGTTTGGGTTAGTGTTAGGGTATGGGTTAGGTTTACCGTTTGGGTACTGGTTAGGGTAAGGATTAGGGTTAGTGTTGGGGGTTAGGGTTAGAGTTAGTGTTAGGCTACGGGCAGGGTTAGGGTACGGGTTAGGGTTAGGGTTAGGGTTAGTGTTAGGGTTACGTTACGGGTTATGTTTAAGGTTAGGGTATGGGATAGGTTTAGTGTACGTGTTAGGAACAGGGTTAGGGTTAGTTTTAGTGTGCGGGTTAGGGTTAGGGTATGTGTTAGGGTTAGGGTTTTGGTACGGGTTAGGGTTACGTTTAGGGTTAGGGTATGGTTTAGGTTTAGGGTTAGGGTTAGGGTACGGTTTAGGGTTAGGGTTAGGGTTAGGGTCAGGGTTAGGGTTAGGTTTAGTGTTAGGGTTTGGGTTAGGGTTAGTGTAC
Organism: Urocyon cinereoargenteus; assembly: GCA_032313775.1. Lineage (NCBI taxonomy): Eukaryota > Metazoa > Chordata > Mammalia > Carnivora > Canidae > Urocyon > Urocyon cinereoargenteus. Next base: position 572,039 of record JAVLSZ010000035.1, read on the forward strand.
GCGTTAGGGTTACTGTACGGGTTAGGGTTAGGGTTAGGTTAGGGTTACAGTATGGGTTAGGATTAGAATTAGGTTTAGGGTTAGGTTTAGGATACTGGTTAGGGTTAGGTTTAGGGTTAGGTTTAGGGTTAGGGTTAGAGTACGGGGTAGGGTTAGTGTTATGGTTATGGTTAGGGTTAATGTACGGGTTAGGCTTAGGGTTTGGTTAGGTTTAGGATACAGGTTAGGTTTAGGTTTAGGGTACGGGATAGGGTTAGTGTACGGGTTAAGTTTAGGGTTAGGGTTAGGTTTAGGTTAGGGGTTAGGCTTAGGGTACGGGTTAGGGTTAGGTTTAGGGTGCGGGTTAGGGTTAGTGTAAGTGTTAGGATTAGGTTTAGGGTCAGGGTTAGGGTTAGGGTTAGTTTTAGGGTACGGGTTATGGTTAGGGTTAGTGTAAGGGTTAGGTTTAGTTTTAGGGTTACGGTACGGGTTACAGTTATGGTTAAGTTTAGGGTTAGGTTTAGGGTATGGGTTAGGGTTAGGTTATGGTTAAGGGTTATGGTTTGGGTTAGGCTTAGGGTTAAGTTTAGGGTGCGGGTTAGGGTTAGGGTTAGGTTTAGGGTTAGGGTTAGAGTACGGGTTTGGTTTAGTGTTAGGGTACGGGTCAGGTTTACCGTTTTGGTACGGGTTAGGGTAATGGTTAGGGTTAGGGTTAGGGTTAGGGGTTAGGGTTAGAGTGACGGTTTGGCTACGGGTAGGTTTAGGGTGCGGGTACGGGTTAGGGTTATGGTTCGGGTGAGGGTTAGTGTGCGGGTTAGGGTTAGGGTTAGGCTTAGGGTTAGGGTTAGTGTTAGGGTTACGGTACGGGTTAGGGTTAAGGTTAGTGTACGAAATCGTGTTAATGTAGGTGTTAGGTCTAGGGTTAGGGTTAGGATTAGTGTGCGTATTAGGGTTAGGTTTAGGGTTAGGGTTAGGGTACGTGTTAGGGTTAGGGTACGGGTTAGGGTTAGGGTTAGGATTAGGCTAAGGGTTAGGTTTAGGGTACGGGTTAGGGTTTGGGTTAGGGTTTGTGTTAGGGTACGGGTTAGGGTTAGGGTACGGGTTAGGTCTAAGGTTAGGGTTAGGTTTAGGATGTGGGTTATTGTTAGGGTTAGGGTACGGTATTAGGGTTAGGGTTAGGGTCAGGGTTACGATTACGTTTAGGGTTTGGGTTACGGTTAGGGTACGGGTAAAGTTAACGGTACATGTTAGTGTTAGGGTTAGGGTTAGGTTTAGGGTTTAGGTTATAGTAGGGGGTTAGGGTTAGTGTTAGGGTTAGGTTTAGGGTTAGGGGACGGGTTAGGTTTAGGGTACAGGTTAGGGTACGGGTGAGGGTCAGGGTAAGGGTTAGGTTTAGGGTACGAGTTAAATTTAGGTTTAGGTTTAGGGTACGGGTTAGGGTTAGTGTTAGGGGTTAGGGTGAGGATTAGGGTTAGTGTACATGTTAGGGTTAGGCGTAGGTTATGGGTTAGGTTTAGGGTTAGTGTTAGGGTTACGGTTAGGGTTATGCTACGTGTTAGGGTACAGGTTAGGGTTAGGGTTAGTGTACGGGTTTGGATACCGGTTAGGGTTGGTTTTAAGGTACGGTAACGGTACAGATTAGGGTTAGGGTACGGGTTAGGGTACAGGTTTGTGTTAGTGTTAGGGTACGGGTTAGGTTTAATGTATGGGTACGGGTTAGGGTAAGGGTTAGGGTTATGGTAGGGTTAGGGGTTAGGGTTAGAGTTAGGGTTAGGCTACGTGTTAGGGTTAGGGTTAGAGTTAGTGTACGGGATAGGGTTAGGATTAGAGTTAGTGTTAGTGTTAGGGTTATGGTACCGGTTAGCGTTAGGGTTAGTGTACGGGATAGGGTTAGTGTACGGGTTAGGTCTAGGGTTAGGGTTAGGTTTAGGGTATGGGTTAGGGTTAGGAATTGGGTTAAGGTTAGGGTTAGTGTTAGGGTTAGGGTACAGGTTAGGGTTAGGGTTAGTGTACGGTTTAGGGTGAGGTTTAGGGTTAGTGTTAAGGTTAGGGTATGGGTTAGGGTTAGGGTTAGGGTGATGGTTAGGGTTAGGGATAGGGTACGAGTTAGGGTTAGGGTTTGGTTTAGGGTACGGGTACGGGTTAGGGTACGGGTTAGGTTTAGGGTTAGGGTCAGGGTTAAGGTTAGGGGTAGGGTACGAGTTAAGTTTAGGGTTATGTTAGGGTACAGTTTAGGGTTAGGTTTAGGGGTTAGGGTTAGGTTTGGGTACGGGTTAGGGATAGGGTACGGGTTAGGGGTAGGGGTAGGATATGGGTTAGGTTTTCTGGTTAGGGTTAGGGCTAGGTTTATAGTATGGGTTAGGGTACAGGTTAGGGTTAGGGTAAGTGTTAGGGTACGGATTAGGGTTAGGGTTGGGATTAGGGTACGGGTTAGATTTAGGGTTAGGGTACGGGTTAGGGTTATGGTTAAGGTTTGGGTTAGGGTTAGGGTATGGGTTAGGGTTAGGTTACGGTTAAGGGTTATGGTTTGGCGTAGGGTTAGGTTTAAGTTTAGGGTGCGGGTTAGGATTAGGGTTAGGTTTTGGGTTAACGTTAGATTACGGTTTTGGTTTAGTGTTAGGGTACGGGTTAGGGTTACCGTTTGGGTACGGGTTAGGGTAAGGTTTAGGGTTAGGGTTAGGGTTAGGGTTAGGGGATAGGGTTAGGGTTAGGCTACGGGTAGGGTTAGGGTACGGGTTAGGGTAGGGTTAGATTTAGGGTTCGGGTTAGGGTTAGTGTACGGCTTAGGGTTAGGGTTAGGGTTATTTTTAGTGTTACGGTTACAGTACGGGTTAGGGTTAAGGTTACGGTATCGGATAGGGTTAGTGTACGTGTTAGGTGTAGGGATAGGGTTAGGTTTAGTGTGCGGGTTAGGGTTAGGGTTAGGGTTAGGTTAGGGTACATGTTAGGGTTAGGGTTTGGGTATGGTTTAGGGTTCCGTTTAGGGTTAGGGTATGGGGTAGGTTTAGGGTTAGGGCAAGGGTTAGTGTTATGGTACGGGTTAGGGTTAGAGTACTGTTAGGGTTAGGTTAGGGTTAGGGTTAGTGTTAGAGTATGGGTTAGGGTTAGTGTTAGGGTTAGGGTTAGGGTTAGTGTACGGATAGTGTTAGTGTTAGAGTTAGGGTTAGGGTACGGGTTAGGGTTAGGTTTAGGGTATGAGATAGGGTTAGTGTACGAGTTATGTTTAGGGTTAGGGTTAGGTTTAGGTTACGGGTTAGGGTTAGGGTACGGGTTAGGGTTAGGTTTTGGTGTGGGTTAGGGTTAGGGTACAGGTTAGGGTTAGGGTTAGGGTTAGTGTATGGGTTAGGGTTAGTGTTAGGGTTAGGGTTAGTGTTAGGGTTAGGATACGGGTTAGGACTAGGGTTAGGGTACGGGATAGGGTTAGGGTACGGGTTATGTCTAGGGTTAGGGTTAGGTTTACGGTGCGGGTTAGAGTTAGGCCCTGGGTTAGGGTTAAGGTACGAGTTAGGGTTAGGGTATGGGTTAGGGTTATGGTTAGTGTACGGGTTAGGGTTAGGGTTAGTGTTAGGGTTAGGGTATGGGTTAGTGTTAGGGTACGGGTTAGGGTTAGGGTATGGGTTAGTTCTAGGTTTAGGGTTAGTTTTAGGATGCGGTTTAGGGTTAGGGTTAGGGTACGGGTTAGTGTTAGGGTATGGGTTAGGGTTAGGCTACGGGTTAGGTCTAGGTTTAGGGTTAGGTTTAGGATGTGGGTTAGGATTAGGGTTAGGGTACGGGATTAGGGTAAGGGTTAGGGTTAGGGTTAGGGTTAGGTTTAGGGTTAGGGTTAGGGTTGGGTATGGTTTCTGGTTATGGTACGAGTTAGGGTTAGGGTAAGGGTTAGGTTTAGGTTTAGGATTATACTAGGGGGTTAGGGTTAGTGTTAGGGTTACGTTTAGGGTTAGAGTACTGGTTAGGGTTAGTGTTAGGGTTAGGGTTAGGGTTAGGGTTAGTGTACGGTTAGGGTTAGGTTTAGGGTCAGGGTTAGGGTTAGGGTTAGTGTTAGTGTACGCTTTAAGGTTAGGGTTGGGGTTAGGGTACGGGTTAGTTTTAGGGTTAGGGTAAGAGTTAGGGTTACGGTTAAGGTTAGGGTTAGGGTTAGGGTATGGGTTAGGGTTAGGTTACGGTTAAGGGTTATGGTTTGGGTTAGGGTTAGGGTTAAGTTTAGGGTGCGGGTTAGGCTTAGGGTTAGAGTACGGGTTTGGGTTAGTGTTAGAGTACGTGTTAGGTTTACCGTTTGGGTACGTGTTAGGTTAAGGGTTAGGGTTAGGGTTAGGGGTTAGGGTTAGAGTTAGGGTTAGGCTATGGGAAGGGTTAGGGTATGGGTTAGGGTTAGGTTTAGGGTTAGGGTTAGGATTAGAGTACGGGTTTGGGTTAGTGTTAGGGTACGGGTTGGGTTTACCGTTTGGGTACGGGTTAGGGTAAGGGTTAGGGTTGGGGTTAGGAGTTAGGGTTAGAGTTAGTGTTAGGCTACGGGTAGGGTTAGGGTACTGATTAGGGTTAGGTTTAGGGTTAGTGTTAGGGTTACGGTACGGGTTAGGGTTAAGGTTAGGGTACGGGATAGGGTTAGTGTAGGTGTTAGGTCTAGGGTTAGATTTAGGTTTAGTGTGCGGGTTAGGGTTAGGGTTAGGGTACGTGTTAGGGTTAACGTTTGGGTACGGGTTAGGGTTACATTTAGGGTTAGGGTACGGGCAGGTTTCGGGTTAGGGTTAGGGTATGGTTTAGGGATAGGGTACGGTTTAGGGTTAGATTTAGTGTCAAGGTTAGGGTTAGGTTTAGGGTTAGGGTTAGGGTTAGAGTACGCGTTAGGGTTACTGTACGGGTTAGGGTTAGGTTTAGGGTTAGGGTTAAGGGTACATTACGGGTTAGGGTTAGAGTTAGGGTTAGGTTTAGGTTTAGAGTACGGGGTAGGGTTTTGTTAGGGTTAGGGTTAGTGTTAGGGTAAGGGTTAGGGTTAGGGTACGGGTTAGGTTTAGAGTATGGGTTAGGGTTAGGTTTAGGTTTAGGTTTAGGGTTAGTGTACTGATAGGGTTAGGTTTAGGTTTAGGGTTAGTGTACGGGTTAGGGTTAGGGTTAGGGTACGGGATTAGGTTTAGGGTTATGGTCAGGGTTAGGGTTAGTTTTAGGGTTAGGGGTAGGGTGGGGTACGGGTTCGGGTTATGGTACGAGTTAGGGTTAGGGTGAGGGTTAGGTTTAGGGTTAGGATTATAGTAGGGGGTTAGGGTTAGTGTTAAAGTTATGTTTAGGTTTAGAGTCCTGGTTAGGGTTAGTGTTAGGGTTATGGTTAATGTTAGGGTTAGGGTTAAGGTTAGAGCACGGGTTAGGTTTGGATTAGGGATAGGGTTAGGTTTAGAGTACGGGATAGGGTTAGTGTTAGGGTTAGGGTTAGGGTTAGTGTACGGTTAGGGTTAGGTTTAGGGTCAGGGTTAGGTTTAGGGTTATGGTCATGGTTAGGGTTACGGTTAGGGTACGAGTTAGGATTAGGGTTAGGGTACGGGTTAGGGTTAGGGTTATGGTACGGGTTAGGGTTGCAGTATGGGTTAGGTTTAGGGTGAGGGTTAGTGTTAGGGTTAGAGTACAGTTAGGGTTAGTGTTAGGGTTAGGGTTAGAGTACGGTTTAGGTTTAGTGTTAGGGTTAGGGTTAGGGTTAGGGTTAGGGTTAGGGTTAGGGTTAGGGTTAGGGTACGGGTTAGGGTTAGGGTTAGGTTTAGGGTTAGAGTACGGTGTAGGATTAGTGTTAGGGTTAGGGTTAGGGTTAGAGTACGGGGTAGGGTTAGTGTTAGGGATAGGTTTTGAGTTAATGTACGGTTTACGCTTAGGGTTAGGTTTATGGTTAGTATACGGGTTAGGGTTAGATTTCGGGTATGGGGTAGGGTTAGCGTATGGGTTAAGTTTAGGGTTATGGTTAGGTTTAGGTCACAGGTTAGGTTTAGGGTTCAGGTTAGGGTTAGGTTTTCGGTGCGGGTTAGGGTTAGGGTTAGGATTAGTGTAAGGGTTAGGGTTAGGTTTTGGGTCAGGGTTAGGTTTAGGGTTAGTGTTAGGGTACGGGTTAGGGTTAGGGTTGGGGTTAGGGTACAGGTTAGTTTTGGGGTTAGGGTATGGGTTAGGGTTATGGTTAAGGTTAGGGTTAGGGTACGTGTTATGGTTAGGGTTTGGGTACGGGTTAGGATTAGGGATAGGGTTATGGTACTGGTTAGGGTTAGGGTTGGGTTTACGGTACGGGTTATTTTTAGGGTTATGGTACGGGTTAGGGTTACGGTTCATGTTAGGGTTAGTGTTAGGTTATGGGTTAGGTTTAGGGTATGGGTAAGTGTTATGGTTAGGGTTACGGTTAGCTTTAGGTTTAGGGTGCGAGTTAGGATTAGGGTTAGGGTTAGGGTTAGCGCTAGTGTATGGGTTAGGGTTACTCTTAGGGTTTGGGTACGGGTTAGGGTTAGGGTTAGGGTACAGGATAGGGTAAGGTACGGGTTAGGACAAGGGTTAGGCTTAGGTTTAGGGTACAGGATAGGGTTAGGGTTAGGTTTAGGGTTAGGTTTAGGGTATGGGTTAGGTTTAGTGTACGGGTTAGGGTTAGGGTTAGGTTCAGGGTTAGTGTTAGGGTTAGGTTATGAGTTAGGGTTAGGGTGAGGTTTAGGGTACGGGTTAGGGTTAGGGTTAGGTTTAGGGTTAGAGTACGGTGTAGGATTAGTGTTAGGGTTAGGGTTAGGGTTAGAGTAGGGGATAGGGTTAGTGTTAGGGTTAGGGTTACGGTTAGGGTTAGGGTTAGGGTATGTGTAGGGGTTAGGGTTAGGGTTAGGGTTAGAGTACGGGGTAGGTTAGTGTTAGGGTTAGGGTTAGTGTTAGGGTATGGGTTAGGCTTAAGGTATGGGTTAGGGTTAGGGTTAGGGTCAGATTTAGGGTTAGGGTTAGGGTTAGAGTACGGGTTAGGGTTAGGTTTAGGGTAGAGTTTAGTGTTATTGTTAGGGTTAGGGTACGGGTTAGGTTTAGGGTACGGGTTAGGGTTAGGGTTAGAGTCAGGGTTAGGTTTAGGGTACGAATTAGGGTTAGGGTTAGGGTACTGGTTAGGGTTAGGCTTATGGTACAGGGTAGGTTTACAGTACATGTTAGGGTTAGGGTGAGGTTTAGGGTTAGGGTTAGAATACGGTTAGGGTTAGGTTTAGCGTTAGGGTTAGTGTTAGGGTACGGGGTAGGTTTAGTGTTAGGGTTAGGGTTAGGTTTAGAGTATGGGTTTGGGTTAGTGTTAGGGTACAAGTTAGGTTTACCATTTGGGTACGGGTTAGGGTTAGGTTTAGGGTTAGGGTTAGGGTTAGGGTATGTGTTAGGGTTAGGTTTTGGGGACGGGTTAGGGTTACGTTTAGGGTTAGGGTAAGGGTTAAGTTTAGGGTTACGGTAAATGTTAGTGTTAGGGTACGGGTTAGGTTTAGAGTACGGGTTAGGGTTAGGTTTAGGTTTAGGGTTAGGGTTAGAGAACGGGTTAGGGTTAGTGTTAGTGTAAGGGTTAGGGTTAGTGTACGGTTAGTGTTAGTGTTAGGGTTAGGGTTAGTGTACGGGTTAGGGTTACGTTTAGGGTACAGATTGGCTTAGCGTACGGGTTAAGTTTAGAGTTAGGGTTAGGTTTAGGTGATGGGTTAGGGTTAGGGTATGGGTTAGGGTTTGGTTTAGGTGCGGGTAAGGGTTAGGGTACGGGTTAGGGTCCGGTTTAGGAGAGGGTTAGGTTTAGGGTTTGGATTAGGGTACGGGTTAGGGTTAGGTTTAGGGTCAGGGTTAGGGTTAGGTTTAGTTTAGGGTACAAATTAGGGTTAGGTTTAGGGTCGGGTTAGGGTTAGGGTTACGGTACGCGTTAGGGTTACAGTACGGGTTAGGGTTAGGGTGAGGGTTAAGGTTATGGTTAGAGTACGGTTAGGGTTAGGGTTAGGGTACATGTTAGCGTTAGTGTTAGGTTTAGGGTTAGGGTTAGGTTTAGGGTTAGGGTACGGGTTAGGGTTAGGGTTAGTGTTAGAGTACGGGTAGGGTTAGTGTTAGTGTTAGGGTTAGGGTTAATCTACGGGTTAGGCTTAGGGTTAGGTTTAGGGTTAGGATATGGGTTAGGGTTAGGTTTAGGGTACGGGATAGTGTTTGCGTACGGGTTAAGTTTAGGGTTAGGGTTAGGTTTAGGTTACGGGTTAGGTTTAGGGTTCGGGTTAGGGTTAGGTTTAGGGTGCGGGTTAGGGTTAGGGTTTGTGTAAGGGTTAGGGTTAGGTTTAGGGTCAGGGTTAGGGTTAGGGTTAGTGTTAGTGTACGAGTTACGGTTAGGGTTGCGTTTAGGGTACGGGTTAGTTTTAGGGTTAGGGTACAGGTTAGGATTATGGTTAAGGTTAGGGTTAGGGTTAGGGTATGGGTTAGGGTTAAGTTACGGTTAAGGGTTATGGTTTGGGTTAGGGTTAAGTTTAGGGTGCGGGTTAGGGTTAGGGTTAGGTTTAGTGTAGGGTTTGGGTTAGTGTTAGGGTATGGGTTAGGTTTACCGCTTGTGTACGGGTTAGGGTAAGGGTAAGGGTTAGGTTTAGGGTTAGGGGTTAGCCTTAGAGTTAGAGTTAGGCTAAGGGTAGGGTTAGGGTTTGGGTTAGGGTTCGGGTTAGGTTTAGTGTATGGGTTAGAGTTAGGTTTAGGTTTAGGGTTAGTGTTAGGGTTACGGTACGGGTTAGGTTTAAGGTTCCGGTACGGGATAGGTTTAGTGTACGTGTTAGGTCTAGAGTTAGGGTTAGGTTTAGTGTGCGGGTTAGGGTTAGGGTTAGGGTACGTGTTAGGGTTAGTGTTTGGGTACTGGTTAGGGTTACATTTAGGGTTAGGGTTAGAGTACGTGTTAGGTTTAAGTTTAGTGTATGGGTTAGTGTTAGGTACGGGTTAGGGTTAGAGTATGGGTTAGGGTTAGGTGTAGGGTTAGGGTTAGGGTTAGAGAACGGGTTAGGGTTAGTGTTAGGGTTAGGGTTAGTGTTAGTGTATGGATTGGGTTAGTGTGAGGGTTAGGGTTAAGGTACAGGTAGGGTTAGTTTTAGGGTATGGGATAGGGTTAGTGTACGGGTTAAATTTGTTTAGGGGTTTGTTTAGGTTACCGGTTAGTGTTAGGGTACGGGATAGGGTTAGGTTTAGGTGCGGGTTAGTGTTAGGGTACAGGTTAGGGTTAGGTTTAGGGTCAGGTTTAGGGTTAGGGATAGGGTTATGGTACAGGTTAGGGTTAGGGTTGGGTTTTTGGTACGGGTTAGTTTTAGGGTTGGGGTATGGGTTAGGGTTACGGTTAAAATTAGGGTTAGTATTAGGTTATGGGTTAGGGATAGGGTACGGGTAAGGTTTATGGTTTGGGTTAGGGTTAGGGTTAGGGTTAGGTTAGAGTACGGGTTAGGGTTAGGGTTAGGGTTAGGGTTAGGGTTAGGGTACGTTTAGGGTTAGGTTTAGGGTTAGTGTACGGGTTAGGGTTAGGGTTAGGGTTAGGGTTAGTGTTAGGGTTATGGTACGGGTTAGGGTTAAGGTTACGGAACGGGATAGGTTTAGTGTACTTGTTTGTTCTAGGGTTAGGGTTAGGTTTAGTGTGCGGGTTAGGGTTAGGGTTTGGGTACGAGTTAGGGTTACATTTAGGGTTAGTGTATTGGTTAAGTTTAGGGTTAGGGTAAGGGTTAGTGTTAGGGTACGGGTTAGGGTTAGAGTACGGGTTAGGGTTAGGTTTAAGGTTAGGGTTAGGGTTAGAGTATGGGTTAGTGTTAGTGTTAGGGTTAGGGTGAGGGTTAGAGTGTGGATAGGGTTAGGGTTAGGGTTAGGGTTAGGGTACGGGTTAGGGTTAGGTTTAGGGTACGGGATAGATTTAGCGTACGGGTTAAGTTTAGTGTTAGGGTTAGGTTTAGGTTACGGGTTAGGGTTAGGGTACACGTTATGGTTAGGTTTAGGGTTAGGTTTAGAGTACGGGTTATGGTTAGTTTAGGGTTAGGGTTAGGGTTAGGGTTAGAGTGCGGTTAGGGTTAGGGTTAGGGTTAGGGTTAGAGTTAGGGTACGGGTTAGGGTTAGGTTTAGGGTATGGATAGGGTTACCGAACGGGTTAAGTTTAGGGTTAGGTTTAGGTTTAGGTTACGGGTTAGGGTTAGGGTACGGGTTAGGGTTAGGTTTAGGTGAGGGTTAGTGTTAGGTTTAGGGTTAGGGTACGGGTTAGGGTTAGGTTAAGGTTCAGGGTTAGGGTTAGGGATAGGGTTAGGGTTAGGGTTAGGGTTAGGGTAGGGGTTAGGGTTACGCTTAGGGTTAGGGTTAGGGTTAGGGTTAGGATTATGGTACGGTTTAGGGTTACAGTACGGGTTAGTATTAGAGTGAGTGTTAGGTTTAGGGTTAGAGTACGGTTAGGGTTAGGGTTAGGGTTAAGTTTAGGGTTAGAGTACGGGTTAGGGTTAGTGTTAGGGTTAGGGTTAGGGTTGGGGATTGGTACGGGTTA
>JAVLSZ010000035.1:1247500-1322500 GCA_032313775.1 Urocyon cinereoargenteus
GGTTAGGATTCGGGTTAGTGTTAGGGTTAGGGGTAGGGTTAGGTTTCGGGTTAGAGTTAGGGTTAGGGGTAGTGTTCGGGTTACGGTTAGGGTTAGGGATCGGGTTGTGTTCGGGTGAGGGTTAGGGTTAGGGTTCGGGTTCAGGTTAGGGTTAGGGTTCGGGTTAGTGTTCGGTTTAGGGTTAGGGTTCGGGTTAGGGTTAGGGTTCGGTTTAGGGTTAGTGTTAGGGTTAGGTGGTAGGTTTAGGGTTAGGGTTCGTGTTAGGGTTAGGGTTAGTGTTAGGGTTAGGGGTTAGTGTTCGGGTTAGGGTTAGGGTTCGGGTTAGGGTTAGGGTTAGGGTTCGGTTTCGGGTTAGGGTTAGGGTTAGGATTAAGGATATGGTTAGGTTTCGGATTAGTGTTAGGTGTAGGGTTCGGGTTGGGTTCGGGTTCGGGTTAGGGTTAGGGTTAGGGTTAGTGTTAGGGTTTAGGGTTAGGGTTAGGGTTCGGGTTAGGATTAGGGTTACGGTTAGGGTTAGGGTTCGGGTTAGGGTTAGGGTTCGGGTTAGTGTTAGGGTTAGGGTTCGGGTTAGGGTTAGGGTTAGGGTTATGATTAGGGTTAGGGTTCGGGTTAGGGTTAGGGTTAGGGTTAGGGTTCGGGTTAGGGTTAGGGTTAGGGTTCGGGTTAGGGTTCTGGTTAGGGTTTGGATTAGGTTTAAGGTTCGGGGCAGAGTGAGGGTTAGGGTTAGGGTTCGGTTTAGGGTTAGGGTTAGGGTTAATGTTAGGGTTAGGTTTCGGGTTAGGGTTAGGGTTAAGGTTCGGGTTAGGATTAGGGTTAGGGTTACGGTTAGGGTTCGCGTTAGGGTTCGGGTTAGGGGTCGGGTTAGGGTTAGGGTTAGGGTTCGGGTTCGGGGTTAGGGTTAGGGTTAGGGTTCGGGTTAGGGTTAGGGTTAGGGTTAGGATTCGGGTAAGGGCTTATGGTTCGGGTTCGGGTTAGGGTTAGTGTTAGGGTTCCGGTTAAGGTTCCGGTTAGGGTTCGGGTTAGGGTTAGGGTTAGTGTTAGGGTTCGGGTTAGGGTTAGGGTTAGGGTTCGGGTTAGGTTTCGGGTTAGGGTTAGGGTTAGGGTTAGGATTAGGGTTCCGGTTAGGGTTAGGGTTCGGCTTAGGGTTAGTGTTAGGGTTAGGGTTAGGTTTAGGGTTAGGGTTCGGGTTAGGGTTAGGGTTAGGGTTCGGGTTCGGGTTCGGGTTAGGGTTCGGGTTCGGTTTAGGGTTAGGGTTCGGTTTAGGGTTCGGGTTAGGGTTAGGTTTAGGGTTGGGGTTCGGGTTCGGGGTTAGGGTTAGGTTTCGGGTAAGGGGTTAGGGTTCGGGTTCGGGTTAGGGTTAGGGTTAGGGTTAGGGTTCCGGTTAAGGTTAGGGTTAGCGTTCTGTTTAGGGTTAGGGTTAGGTTTAGGGTTAGGGTTCGGGTTAGGGTTAGGGTTAGTGTTAGGATTAGGGTTCGGGTTAGGGTTAGGGTTAAGGTTCGGGGTAGGGTTAGGGTTCGGGTTCGGGTTAGGGTTAGGGTTCGGGTTAGGGTTAGGATTAGGGTTAAGGTTCGGGGCAGAGTGAGGGTTAGGGTTAGGGTTCGGGTTAGGGTTATGGTTAGTGTTAGGATTAGGGTTCGGGTTAGGGTTAGGGTTCGGGTTCGGGTTACGGTTAGGGTTAGGGTTCGGGTTAGTGTTAGGGTTAGGGGTAGGGTTAGGGGTTAGGGTTAGGGGTAGGGTTCGGGTTAGGGTTAGGGTTAGGGTTAGGGTTAGGGTTCGGGTTAGGGTTAGGGTTAGGGTTCGGGTTAGTGTTAGGGTTAGGGGTAGGGTTAGGGTTCGGGTTAGAGTTAGGGTAGGGGTAGTGTTCGGGTTACGGTTAGGGTTAGGGTTCGGGTTGTGTTCGGGTGAGGGTTAGGGTTAGGGTTCGGGTTCTGGTTAGGGTTAGTGTTCGGGTTAGTGTTCGGGTTAGGGTTAGGGTTCGGGTTAGGGTTAGGGTTCGGTTTAGGGTTAGTGTTAGGGTTAGGAGGTAGGGTTAGGGTTAGGGTTCGTGTTAGGGTTAGGGTTAGTGTTAGGGTTAGGGGTTAGTGTTCGGGTTAGGGTTAGGGTTCGGGTTAGGGTTAGGGATAGGGTTAGGCTTAGGGTTAGGGTTAGGGTTCGATATCGGGTTAGGGTTAGGGTTAGGATTAAGGATAGGGTTAGGGTTCGGAATAGTGTTAGGTGTAGGGTTCGGGTTGGGTTCGGGTTCGGGTTCGGGTTAGGTTAGGGTTATGGTTAGGGATAGTGTTAGGGTTTAGGGTTAGAGTTAGGGTTCGGGTTAGGATTAGGGTTACGGTTAGGGTTAGGGTTCGGGTTAGGGTTAGGGTTCGGATTAGTGTTAGGGTTAGGGTTCGTGTTAGGGTTAGGGTTATGGTTATGGTGAGGGTTAGGGTTCGGGTTAGGGTTAGGGTTAGGGTCAGGGTTAGGGTTCGGGTTAGGGTTAGGGTTAGGGTTCGGGTTAGGGTTCGGGTTAGGGTTAGTATTAGGGTTAAGGTTCGGGGCAGAGTGAGGGTTAGGGTTAGGGTTCGGTTTAGGGTTAGGGTTAGGGTTAATGTTAGGGTTAGTTTTCGGGTTAGGGTTAGGGTTAAGGTTCGGTTTAGGATTAGGGTTAGGGTTACGGTTAGGGTTCGCGTTAGGGTTCGGGTTAGGGGTCGGGTTAGGGTTAGGGTTAGGGTTCGGGTTCGGGGTTAGGGTTAGGGTTAGGGTTCGGGTTAGGGTTCGGGTTAGGGTTAGGATTCGGGTAAGGGGTTATGGTTCGGGTTCGGGTTAGGGTTAGTGTCAGGGTTCCGGTTAAGGTTAAGGTTAGGGTTCGGGTTAGGGTTAGGGTTAGGGTTAGGGTTCCGGTTAGGGTTAGGGTTCGGGTTAGGGTTAGGGTTAAGGTTAGGGTTAGGGCTCGGATTAGGGTTAGGGGTAGGGTTCGGGTTAGGGTTCGGGTACTGGTTAGGTTAGGGTTAGGGTTAGGGTTAGGGTTCGGGGTAGGGTTAGGGTTAGGGTTAGGGTTAGGGGTTAGGGTTATGGTTAGGGTTAGGGTTAGGTTTCGGGTTAGGGTTAGGGTTAGGGTTCGGGTTAGGGTTCAGGTTAGGGTTAGGATTAGGGTTAAGGTTCGGGGCAGAGTGAGGGTTAGGGTTAGGGTTAGGGTTACCGTTCGGGTTAGGGTTAGGGTTAGGGTTAGGGTTAGGGTTAGGGTTCGGGTTGGGGTTAGGTTTAGGGTTCGGGTTAGGGTTAGGTTTAGGGTTAGGGTTAGGTTTAGGGTTCGGGTTAGGGTTAGGGTTAGTGTTAGGGTTCGGGTTCGGGGTTAGGGTTAGGGTTAGGGTTCGGGTTAGTGTTCGGGTTAGGGTTAGGATTCGGGTAAGGTGTTAGGGTTCGGGTTCGGGTTAGGATTAGGGTTAGGGTTCCGGTTAGGGTTAGGGTTAGGGTTAGGGTTCGGGTTAGGTTTAGGATTAGGGTTAGGGTTCAGGTTAGGGTTAGTGTTAGGGTTTGGGTTAGGGTTCGTGTTAGGCTTAGGGTTAGGGTTAGGGTTAGGGTTCGGGTTCGGGTTAGGGTTCGGGTTAGGGTTAGGTTTAGGGTTCTGGTTAGGGTTGGGGTTAGTGTTCGCGTTAGGGTTAGGGTTACAGTTAAGGTTAGGTTTCGGGTTAGGGTTAGGGTTAGGGTTATGGTTACGGTTAGGTTTCGGGTTAGGGTTAGGGTTAGGGTTAGGGTTCGGGTTAGGGTTAGGGTTAGTGTTAGGGTTCGGATTAGGGTTAGGGGTATGGTTCGGGTTAGGTTTCGGGTTATGGTTAGGGTTAGGGTTAGGGTTAGGGGTTAGGGTTAGGGTTAGGGTTAGGGTTCGCGTTAGGGTTAGGGTTAGGGTTCGGGTTAGGGTTCGGGATAGGGTTAGGGTTAGGATTAGGGTTAGGGTTCCGGTTAGGGTTAGGGTTCGGGTTCGGGTTAGGGTTAGGGTTAGGGTTAGGGTTCGGATTAGGGTTAGGGGTATGGTTCGGGTTAGGTTTCGGGTTAGGGTTAGGGTTAGGGTTAGGGGTTAGGGTTAGGGTTACCGTTCGGGTTAGGGTTAGTGTTCGGGTTAGGGTTCGGGTTCGGGTTAGGGTTAGGGTTAGGGTTCGGGTTAGGGTTAGGGTTAGGGTTAGGGTTATGGTTAGGGTTAGGGTTCGGGTTAGGGTAGGGTTAGGTTTCGGGTTAGGGTTAGTGTTCGGGTTAGGGTTAGGGTTAGGGTTCGGGTTCGGGTTAGTGTTAGGGTTCCGGTTAAGGTTAGGGTTAGGGTTCGGGTTAGGGTTAGGGTTAGTGTTAGGGTTAGGGTTCGTGTTAGTGTTAGGGTTAGGGTTAGGGTTCGTGTTAGGGTTAGGTTTCGGGTTAGGGTTAGGGTCGGGTTCGGGTTAGGGTTAGATTTTGGGTTAGGTTTCGGGTTAGGGTTAGTGTTCGGGTTAGGGTTAGGGTTCGGGTTCGGGTTACGGTTAGGGTTAGGTTTAGGGTTCGGTTTCGGGTTAGTGTTAGGGTTAGGGTTAGGGTTAGGGTCAGGGCCCGGGTTAGGGTTCGGGTTCGGGTTAGGGTTAGGTTTAGGGTTAGGGTTAGGGTTACGGTTCGGGTTAGGGTTACGGTTAGCGTTAGGGGTTAGGGTTAGGGTAGGGTTCGGGTTAGGGTTAGGGTTAGGGTTATGGTTAGGGTTAGGGTTCGGGTTACGGTTAGGGTTAGGGTTAGGTTTCGGGTTAGGGTTATGGTTAGGGTTCCAGTTAAGTTTAGGGTTAGGTTTCGGGTTAGGGTTAGGGTTAGGTTTCGGGTTAGGGTTCGGGTTAGGGTTAGGGTTAGGGTAAGGGTTAGTTTTCGGGTTAGGGTTAGGGTTCGGGTTCGGGTTAGGGTTGGGGATAGGGTTAGGGTTAGGGTTCGGATTAGGGTTAGGGTTAGGGTTAATGTTAGGGTTAGGTTTCGGGTTAGGGTTAGGGTTAAGGTTCGGGTTAGAATTAGGGTTAGGGTTACGGTTAGGGTTCGCGTTAGGGTTCGGGTTAGGGGTCGTGTTAGGGTTAGGGTTAGGGTTCGGGTTCGGGGTTAGGGTTAGGGTTAGGGTTCGGGTTATGGTTCGGGTTAGGTTTAGGGTTAGGGTTAGGGTTAGGGGTTAGGGTTAGGGTTAGGGTTACCGTTCGGGTTAGGGTTAGGGTTAGGGTTAGGGTTAGGGTTAGGGTTCGGGTTGGGGTTAGGTTTAGGGTTCGGGTTAGGGTTAGGTTTAGGGTTAGGGTTAGGGTTAGGGTTCGGGTTAGGGTTAGGGTTAGTGTTAGGGTTCGGGTTCGGGGTTAGGGTTAGGGTTAGGGTTCGGGTTAGGGTTCGGGTTAGGGTTAGGATTCGGGTAAGGTGTTAGGATACGGGTACGGGTTAGGATTAGGGTTAGGGTTCCGGTTAGGGTTAGGGTTAGGGTTAGGGTTCGGGTTAGGGTTAGGGTTAGGGTTAGGGTTCAGGTTAGGGTTAGTGTTAGGGTTTGGGTTAGGGTTCGTGTTAGGCTTAGGGTTAGGGTTAGGGTTAGGGTTCGGGTTAGGCTTAGGTTTAGGGTTCTGGTTAGGGTTGGGGTTAGGTTTCGGGTTAGGGTTAGGGTTACGGTTAAGGTTAGGTTTCGGGTTAGGGTTAGGGTTAGGGTTATGGTTACGGTTAGGTTTCGGGTTAGGGTTAGGGTTAGGGTTAGGGTTCGGGTTAGGGTTAGGGTTAGTGTTAGGGTTCGGATTAGGGTTAGGGGTATGGTTCGGGTTAGGTTTCGGGTTATGGTTAGGGTTAGGGTTAGGGTTAGGGGTTAGGGTTAGGGTTAGGGTTCGTGTTAGGGTTAGGGTTAGGGTTCGGGTTAGGGTTCAGGATAGGGTTAGGGTTAGGATTAGGGTTAGGGTTCCGGTTAGGGTTAGGGTTCAGGTTCGGGTTAGGGTTAGGGTTAGGGTTAGGGTTCGGATTAGGGTTAGGGGTATGGTTCGGGTTAGGTTTCGGGTTAGGGTTAGGGTTAGGGTTAGGGTTAGGGGTTAGGGTTAGGGTTACCGTTCGGGTTAGGGTTAATGTTCGGGTTAGGTTTCGGGTTCGGGTTAGGGTTAGGGTTAGGGTTCGGGTTAGGGTTAGGGTTTGGGTTAGGGTTATGGTTAGGGTTAGTGTTCGGGTTAGGGTTAGGGTTAGGTTTCGGGTTAGGGTTAGTGTTCGGGTTAGGGTTAGGGTTAGGGTTCGGGTTCGGGTTAGTGTTAGGGTTCCGGTTAAGGTTAGGGTTAGGGTTCGGGTTAGGGTTAGGGTTAGTGCTAGGGTTAGGGTTCGGGTTAGTGTTAGGGTTAGGGTTCGGGTTAGGGTTAGGTTTCGGGTTAGGGTTAGGGTCGGGTTCGGGTTAGGGTTAGATTTTGGGTTAGGTTTCGGGTTAGGGTTAGTGTTCGGGTTAGGGTTAGGGTTCGGGTTAGGGTTAGGGTTAGTGTTAGGGTTAGGGTTCGGGTTAGGGTTAGGGTTCGGGTTCGGGTTACGGTTAGGGTTAGGTTTAGGGTTCGGTTTCGGGTTAGTGTTAGGGTTAGAGTTAGGGTTAGGGTCAGGGCCCGGGTTAGGGTTCGGGTTCGGGTTAGGGTTAGGTTTAGGGTTAGGGTTGCGGTTCGGGTTAGGGTTACGGTTAGCGTTAGGGGTTAGGGTTAGGGTAGGGTTCGGGTTAGGGTTAGGGTTAGGGTTATGGTTAGGGTTAGGGCTCGTGTTACGGTTAGGGTTAGGGTTAGGTTTCGGGTTAGGGTTATGGTTAGGGTTCCGGTTAAGGTTAGGGTTAGGGTTCGGGTTAGGGTTAGGTTTCGGGTTAGGGTTCGGGTTAGGGTTAGGGTTAGGGTAAGGGTTAGTTTTCGGGTTAGGGTTAGGGTTAGGGTTCGGGTTCGGGTTAGGGTTAGGGATAGGGTTAGGGTTAGGGTTCGGATTAGGGTTAGGGTTTGGGTTAATGTTAGGGTTAGGTTTCGGGTTAGGGTTAGGGTTAAGGTTCGGGTTAGAATTAGGGTTAGGGTTACGGTTAGGGTTCGCGTTAGGGTTCGGGTTAGGGGTCGGGTTAGGGTTAGGGTTAGGGTTCGGGTTCGGGGTTAGGGTTAGGGTTAGGGTTCGGGTTAGGGTTCGGGTTAGGGTTAGGATTCGGGTAAGGGGTTATGGTTCGGGTTCGGGTTAGGGTTAGTGTTAGGGTTCCGGTTAAGTTTACGGTTAGGGTTCGGGTTAGGGTTAGGGTTAGGGTTAGGGTTCGGGTTAGGGTTAGGGTTAGGGTTCGGGTTAGGTTTCGGATTAGGGTTAGGGTTAGGGTTAGGGTTCCGGTTAGGGTTAGGGTTCGGGTTAGGGTTAGGTTTAGTGTTAGGGTTAGGGTTCGGATTACGGTTAGGGGTAGGGTTCGGTTTAGGGTTCGGGTTATGGTTAGGTTTAGGGTTAGGGTTAGGGTTAGGGTTCGGTTAGGGTTAGGGTTAGGGTTAGGGTTAGGGGTTAGGGTTAGGGTTAGGGTTACCATTCGGGTTAGGGTTAGGGTTAGGGTTAGGGTTTGGGTTCGGTTTAGGGTTAGGTTTAGGGTTCGGGTTAGGGTTCGGATTAGGGTTAGGGTTAGGGTTAGGGTTCGGGTTAGGGTTAGGGTTAGGTTTAGGGTTCGGGTTAGGGTTCGGGTTAGGGTTAGGATTCGGGTAAGGTGTTAGGGTTCGGGTTCAGGTTAGGATTAGGGTTAGGGTTCCGGTTAGGGTTAGGGTTAGGGTTAGGGTTCGGGTTAGGGTTAGGGTTATGGTTAGGGTTCGGGTTAGGGTTAGGGTTAGGGTTAGGGTTAGGGTTCGTGTTAGGCTTAGGGTTAGGGTTAGGGTTAGGGTTCGGGTTAGGGTTAGGGTTCGGGTTAGGGTTAGGTTTAGGGTTCTGGTTAGGGTTAGGGTTAGGGTTCGGGTTAGGGTTAGGGTTACGGTTAAGGTTAGGGTTCGGGTTAGGGTTAGGGTTAGGGTTATGGTTACGGTTAGGTTTCGGGTTAGGGTTAGGGTTAGGGTTAGGGTTCGGGTTAGGGTTAGGGTTAGTGTTCTGGTTAGGGTTCGTGTTAGGGTTAGGGTTAGGGTTCGGGTTAGGGTGAGGGTTAGGGTTAGGGTTCGGGTTAGGGTTAGGGTTAGGGTTAGGTTTCTGGTTAGGGTTAGGGTTCGGGTTAGGGTTAGGGTTAGGGTTAGGGTTAGGGTTAGTGTTCAGATTAGGGTTAGGGTTAGGGTTAGGGTTAGGGTTAGGGTTAGGGTTAGGGTTAGGGTTCGGTTTCGGGTTCGGGTTAGGGTTAGGGTTAGGGTTAGGGTTCGGTTTCGGGTTCGGGTTAGGGTTAGGGTTAGGGGTTAGGGTTAGGGTTACCATTCGGCTTAGGGTTAGGGTTAGGGTTAGGGTTAGGGTTCGGGTTAGGGTTAGGGTTAGGGTTCGGGTTAGGGTGAGGGTTAAGGTTAGGGTTAGGGTTCGGGTTAGGGTTAGGGTTAGGGTTAGGTTTCGGGTTAGGGTTAGGGTTAGGGTTAACGTTAGGGTTCGGGTTAGGGTTAGGTTTAGGGTTAGGGTTCGGGTTAGGTTTAGGGTTAGGGTTAGGGTTCGGGTTAGGGTTAGGTTTAGGTTTAGGGTTAGGGTTAGGGTTAAGGTTCGGGGTAGGGTTATGGTTAAGGTTCGGGTTTGGGTTAGGGTTAGGTTTAGGGTTAGGGTTCGCGTTAGGGTTCGGGTTAGGTGTTGGGTTAGGGTTAGGGTTAGGGTTCGGTTTAGGGTTACGGTTAGGTCAGGGTTCGGGTTAGGGTTAGGGTTAGGGTTAGGGTTAGGGTTCGGGTTCGGGTTAGGGTTAGGGTTCGGGTTAGCGTTAGGATTCGGGTAAGGGGTTAGCGTTCGGGTTCGGGGTAGGGTTAGGGTTAGGGTTCCGGTTAAGGTTACGGTTAGGGTTCAGGTTAGGGTTAGGGTTAGGGTTCGGGTTCGGGTTAGGGTTCGGGTTAGGGTTAGGGTTCGGGTTAGGGTTAGAGTTAGTATTAGGGTTAGGGTTCGGGTTAGGGTTAGGGTTCGGGTTCGGGTTACGGTTAGGGTTAGGGTTAGGGTTCAGTTTCGGGTTAGGGTTAGGGTTAGGGTTAGGGTTAGGGTCAGGGTTCGAGTTAGGGTTAGGGTTAGGGTTAGTGTTCGGGTTAGGGTTAGGGTTAGGGTTAGGGCTAGGGTTAGGGTTCGGGTTAGGGTTAGGGTTAGGGTTCGGGTTAGGTTTAAGTTTAGGGTTCAGGTTAGGGTTCGGGTTAGGGTTCGGGTTAGGGTTAGGTTTAGGGTTAGGGTTAGGGTTAGGGTTAAGGTTCATGGTAGGGTTAGGGTTAAGGTTCAGGTTAGCGTTAGGGTTAGGGTTAGGGTTAGGGTTCGGGTTAGGGTTAGGTTTAGGGTTAGGGTTGGGTTTAGGGTTCGGGTTCGGGTTAGGGTTAGGGTTAGAGTTCGGGTTAGGCTTAGGGTTCGGGTTACGGTTCGGGTTAGGGTTCGGGTTAGGGTTAGGGTTTGGGTTAGGGTTAGGGTTCGGGTTAAGGTTAGGATTCCGATTAGGGTTAGGGTTAGGTTTCGGGTTCAGGTTAGGGTTAGGGTTCGGGTTAGTGTTAGGGTTCGGGTTAGGGTTTGGGTTCGGGTTAGGGTTAGGGTTAGGGTTAGGGTTCGGGTTCGGGTTAGGGTTCGGGTTAGGGTTAGGGTTAGTGTTAGAGTTAGGGTTAGGGTTAGGGTTCGGGTTCGGTTTAGGGTTAGTTTTAGGTTTAGGGATCGGGTTCGGGTTAGGGTTCGGGTTCGGGTTAGTGTTAGGGGTCGGGTTCGGGTTAGGGTTAGTGTTAGGGTTAGGGTTCGGGTTAGGGTTAGCGTTCGGGTTAGGGGTAGGGTTCGGGTTCAGGTTAGGTTTTGGGTTCGGGTTAGGGTTCGGTTTAGGGTTAGGGTTCGGTTAGGGTTAGGGTTCGGGTTAGGGTTAGGGTAAGGTTTAGGAGGTAGTGTTAGGGTTAGCGTTCGGGTTAGGGTTAGGGTTAGGTTTAGGGTTAGTGGTGAGGGTTCGGGTTAGGGTTAGGGTTCGGGTTAGGGTTAGGGTTTGGGTTAGGGTTAGGGTTAGGGTTCCGGTGCGGGTTAGAGTTAGGGTTAAGGTTAGGGTTAGGGTTCGGATTAGGGTTAGGAGTAGGGTTCGGGTTAGGGTTCGGATTCTAGTTCGGGTTAGGCTTAGGGTTAGGGTTAGGGTTCGGGTTAGGGTTCGGGTTAGGGTTAGGGGTTAGGGTTAGGGTTCGAGTTAGGGTTAGGGTTACGGTTAGGGTTAGGGTTCGGGTTAGGGTTAGGGTAGTGTTCGGGTTAGGGTTAGGGTTAGGGTTATGGTTAGGGTTAGGGTTCGGGTTAGGTTTAGGGTTAGGGTTAGGGTTCGGGTTAGAGTTAGGTTTAGGGTTCGGGTTAGGGTACGGGTTAGGGTTAGGTTTAGGGTTAGGGTTCGGGTTAGGGTTAGGGTTAGGGTTAGGGTTCGGTTTAGGGTTAGGGTTAGGGTTAGGGTTAGGATTCGGGTTAGGGTTAGGGTTAAGGTTCGGGTAAGGTTAGGGTTAGGGTGAGGGTTCGTGTTCGGTTTAGGGTTAGGGTTTGGGTTAGGGTTCGGGTTCGGTTTAGGGTTAGGGTTAGGGTTAGGGTTAGGGTTCGGGTTAGGGTTAGGGTTAGTGTTAGGGTTAGGTTTCGTGTTAGGGTTAGGGTTCGGGTTCGGGTTACGGTTAGGGTTAGGGTTAGGGTTCGGTTTCGGGTTAGGGTTCGGGATAGGGTTAGGGTTCGTGTTAGGGTTAGGGTTCGGGGTCGGGTTAGGGTTAGGGTTCGGGTTAGGGTTAGGGTTAGGGTTCGGGTTAGGGTGAGGGTTAAGGTTAGGGTTAGGGTTCGGGTTAGGGTTAGGGTAAGGGTTAGGGTTCGGGTTAGGGTTAGGGTTAGGGTTCAGGTTAGGGTTCGGGTTAGGGTTAGGTTTAGGGTTAGGGTTCGGGTTAGGTTTAGGGTTAGGGTTAGGGTTCGGGTTAGGGTTAGGTTTAGGTTTAGGGTTAGGGTTAGGGTTAAGGTTCGGGGTAGGGTTAGGGTTAAGGTTCGGGTTTGGGTTAAGGTTAGGTTTAGGGTTAGGGTTCGCGTTAGGGTTCGGGTTAGGTGTCGGGTTAGGTTTAGGGTTAGGGTTCGGTTTAGGGTTACGGTTAGATCAGGGTTCGGGTTAGGGTTAGGGTTAGGGTTAGGGTTCGGGTTCGGGTTAGGGTTAGGGTTCGGGTTAAGGTTCGGGTTAGGGTTAGGATTCGGGTAAGGGGTTAGGGTTCGGGTTCGGGGTAGGGTTAGGGTTAGGGTTCCGATTAAGGTTAGGGTTAGGGTTCAGGTTAGGGTTAGGGTTAGGGTTAGTGTTCGGGTTAGTGTTAGGGTTAGTGGTAGGGTTAGGGTTCGGGTTAGAGTTAGGGTTAGTGTTAGTGTACGGGTTACGGTTAGGGTTAGGGTTCGGGTTGTGTTCGGGTGAGGGTTAGGGTTAGGGTTCGGGTTCAGGTTAGGGTTAGGGTTCGGGTTAGTGTTCGGGTTAGGGTTAGGGTTCGGGTTAGGGTTAGGGTTTGGTTTAGGGTTAGTGTTAGGGTTAGGAGGTAGGGTTAGGTTTAGGGTTCGTGTTAGGGTTAGGGTTACTGTTAGGGTTAGGGGTTAGTGTTCGGGTTAGGGTTAGGGTTCGGGTTAGGGTTAGGGTTAGTGTTAGGGTTAGGGTTCGGTTGCGGGTTAGGGTTAGGGTTAGGATTAAGGATAGGGTTAGGGTTCGGATTAGTGTTAGGTGTAGGGTTCGGGTTGGGTTCGGGTTCGGGTTAGGGTTAGGGTTAGGGTTAGGGTTAGTGTTAGGGTTTAGGGTTAGGGTTAGGGTTCGGGTTAGAATTAGGGTTACGGTTAGGGTTAGGGTTCGGATTAGTGTTAGGGTTAGGGTTCGGGTTAGGGTTAGGGTTAGGGTTAAGGTTAGGGTTAGGGTTCGGGTTAGGGTTAGGGTTCGGGTGAGGGTTAGGGTTAGGGTTCGGGTTAGGGTTCGGGTTAGGGTTAGAATTAGGGTTAAGGTTCGGGGCAGAGTGAGGGTAAGGGTTAGGGTTCGGTTTAGGGTTAGGGTTAGGGTTAATGTTAGGGCTAGGTTTCGGGTTAGGGTTAGGGTTATGGTTCGGGTTAGGGTTAGGGTTCGGGTTAGTGTTAGGGTTAGGGTACGGGTTAGGGTTAGGTTTAGGGTTAGGGTTAGGGTTAGGGTTCGGGTTAGGGTTAGGGTTAGGGTTCGGGTTCGGGGTTAGTGTTAGGGTTAGGGTTCGGGTTAGGGTTAGGATTCGGGTAAGGTGTTAGGGTTCGGGTTCGGGTTAGGATTAGGGTTAGGGTTCCGGTTAGGGTTAGGGTTAGGGTTAGGGTTCGGGTTAGGTTTAGGGTTAGGGTTAGGGTTCAGGTTAGGGTTAGGGTTTGGGTTCGGGTTAGGGTTCGTGTTAGGCTTAGGGTTAGGGTTAGGTTTAGGGTTCTGGTTAGGGTTAGGGTTCGGGTTAGGGTTAGGTTTAGGGTTCTGGTTAGGGTTAGGGTTAGGGTTCGGTTTAGGGTTAGGGTTACGGTTAAGGTTAGGGTTCGGGTTAGGGTTAGGGTTAGGGTTATGGTTACGGTTAGGTCTCGGGTTAGGGTTAGGGTTAGGGTTAGGGTTCGGGTTAGGGTTAGGGTTAGTGTTCGGGTTAGGGTTCGTGTTAGGGTTAGGGTTAGGGTTCGGGTTAGGGTGAGGGTTAGGGTTAGGGTTCGGGTTAGGGTTAGGGTTAGGGTTCTGGTTAGGGTTAGGGTTCGGGTTAGGGTTAGGGTTAGGGTTAGGGTTAGGGTTCGGATTAGGGTTAGGGGTAGGGTTCGGGTTAGGGTTCGGGTTCGGGTTCGGGTTAGGGTTAGGGTTAGGGTTAGGGTTAGGTTTCGGGTTCGGGTTCGGGTTAGGGTTAGGGTTAGGGTTAGGGGTTAGGGTTAGGGTTACCAATCGGGTTAGGGTTAGGGTTAGGGTTAGGGTTAGGGTTCGGGTTAGGGTTAGGGTTAGGGTTCGGGTTAGGGTGAGGGTTAAGGTTAGGGTTAGGGTTCGGGTTAGGGTTAGGGTTAGGGTTAGGGTTCGGGTTAGGGTTAGGGTTAGGGTTCAGGTTAGGGTTCGGGTTAGGGTTAGGTTTAGGGTTAGGGTTCGGGTTAGGTTTAGGGTTAGGGTTAGGGTTCGGGTTAGGGTTAGGTTTAGGTTTAGGGTTAGGGTTAGGGTTAAGGTTCGGGGTAGGGTTAGGGTTAAGGTTCGGGTTTGGGTTAGGGTTAGGTTTAGGGTTAGGGTTCGCGTTAGGGTTCGGGTTAGGTGTCGGGTTAGGGTTAGGGTTAGGGTTAGGTTTAGGGTTACGGTTAGATCAGGGTTCGGGTTAGGGTTAGGGTTAGGGTTAGGGTTAGGGTTCGGGTTCGGGTTAGGGTTAGGGTTCGGGTTAGGGTTCGGGTTAGGGTTAGGATTCGGGTAAGGTGTTAGGGTTCGGGTTCGGGGTAGGGTTAGGGTTAGGGTTCCGGTTAAGGTTAGGGTTAGGGTTCAGGTTCGGGTTAGGGTTAGGGTTAGGGTTCGGGTTAGTGTTAGGGTTAGTGGTAGGGTTAGGGTTCGGGTTAGAGTTAGGGTTAGGGTTAGTGTATTTGTTACGGTTAGGGTTAGGGTTCAGGTTGTGTTCGGGTGAGGGTTAGGGTTAGAGTTCGGGTTCAGGTTAGGGTTAGGGTTCGGGTTAGTGTTCGGTTTAGGGTTAGGGTTCGGGTTAGGGTTAGGGTTTGGTTTAGGGTTAGTGTTAGGGTTAGGAGGTAGGGTTAGGTTTAGGGTTCGTGTTAGGGTTAGGGTTAGTGTTAGGGTTAGGGGTTAGTGTTCGGGTTAGGGTTAGGGTTCGGTTTAGGGTTAGGGTTAGTGTTAGGGTTAGGGTTCGGTTGCGGGTTAGGGTTAGGGTTAGGATTAAGGATAGGGTTAGGGTTCGGATTAGTGTTAGGTGTAGGGTTCGGGTTGGGTTCGGGTTCGGGTTAGGGTTAGGGTTAGGGTTCGGGTTAGGGTTCGGGTTAGGGTTAGGATTAGGGTTAAGGTTCGGGGCAGAGTGAGGGTTAGGGTTAGGGTTCGGTTTAGGGTTAGGGTTAATGTTAGGGTTAGGTTTCGGGTTAGGGTTAGGGTTAAGGTTCGGTTTAGGATTAGGGTTAGGGTTACGGTTAGGGTTCGCGTTAGGTTTCGGGTTAGGGGTCGGGTTAGGTTTAGGGTTAGGGTTCGGGTTCGGGGTTAGGGTTAGGGTTAGGGTTCGGGTTAGGGTTCGGGTTAGGGTTAGGATTCGGGTAAGGGGTTATGGTTCGGGTTCGGGTTAGGGTTAGTGCTAGGGTTCCGGTTAAGGTTACGGTTAGGGTTTGGGTTAGGGTTAGGGTTAGGGTTAGGGTTCGGGTTAGGGTTAGGGTTAGGGTTCGGGTTAGGTTTCGGGTTAGGGTTAGGGTTAGGGTTAGGTTTAGGGTTCCGGTTAGGGTTAGGGTTCGGGTTAGGGTTAGGGTTAGGGTTAGGGTTAGGGGGAGGGTTCGAATTAGGGTTAGGGGTAGGGTTCGGGTTAGGGTTCGGGTACTGGTTAGGTTTAGGGTTAGGGTTAGGGTTAGGGTTAGGGTTCGGTTTAGGGTTAGGGTTAGGGTTAGGGTTAGGGGTTAGGGTTAGGATTAGGGTTACCATTCGGGTTAGGGTTAGGGTTAGGGTTCGGGTTAGGGTTAGGTTTAGGGTACGGGTTAGGGTTAGGTTTAGGGTTAGGGTTAGGGTTAGGGTTCGGGTTAGTGTTAGGGTTAGGGTTCGGGTTCGGGGTTAGTGTTAGGGTTAGGGTTCGCGTTAGGGTTCGGGTTAGGGTTAGGATTCGGGTAAGGTGTTAGGGTTCGGGTTCGGGTTAGGATTAGGGTTAGGGTTCCGGTTAGGGTTAGGGTTAGGGTTAGGGTTCGGGTTAGGTTTAGGGTTAGGGTTAGGGTTCAGGTTAGGGTTAGGGTTTGGGTTCGGGTTAGGGTTCGTGTTAGGCTTAGGGTTAGGGTTAGGGTTAGGGTTCGGGTTAGGGTTAGGGTTCGGGTTAGGGTTAGGTTTAGGGTTCTGGTTAGGGTTAGGGTTAGGGTTCGGTTTAGGGCTAGGGTTACGGTTAAGGTTAGGGTTAGGGTTAGGGCTAGGGTTAGGGTTCGGGTTAGGGTTAGGGTTAGGGTTCGGGTTAGGTTTAAGTTTAGGGTTCAGGTTAGGGTTCGGGTTAGGGTTCGGGTTAGGGTTAGGTTTAGGGTTAGGGTTAGGGTTAGGGTTAAGGTTCATGGTAGGGTTAGGGTTAAGGTTCGGGTTAGCGTTAGGGTTAGGGTTAGGGTTAGGGTTCGGGTTAGGGTTAGGTTTAGGGTTAGGGTTGGGTTTAGGGTTCGGGTTCGGGTTAGGGTTAGGGTTAGAGTTCGGGTTAGGCTTAGGGTTCGGGTTACGGTTCGGGTTAGGGTTCGGGTTAGGGTTAGGGTTTGGGTTAGGGTTAGGGTTCGGGTTAAGGTTAGGATTCCGATTAGGGTTAGGGTTAGGGTTCGGGTTCAGGTTAGGGTTAGGGTTCGGGTTAGTGTTAGGGTTCGGGTTAGGGTTTGGGTTCGGGTTAGGGTTAGGGTTAGGGTTAGGGTTCGGGTTCGGGTTAGGGTTCGGGTTAGGGTTAGGGTTAGTGTTAGAGTTAGGGTTAGGGTTAGGGTTCGGGTTCGGTTTAGGGTTAGTGTTAGGTTTAGGGATCGGGTTCGGGTTAGGGTTCGGGTTCGGGTTAGTGTTAGGGGTCGGGTTCGGGTTAGGGTTAGTGTTAGGGTTAGGGTTCGGTTTAGGGTTAGCGTTCGGGTTAGGGGTAGGGTTCGGGTTCAGGTTAGGTTTTGGGTTCGGGTTAGGGTTCGGTTTAGGGTTAGGGTTCGGTTAGGGTTAGGGTTCGGGTTAGGGTTAGGGTAAGGTTTAGGAGGTAGTGTTAGGGTTAGCGTTCGGGTTAGGGTTAGGGTTAGGTTTAGGGTTAGTGGTGAGGGTTCGGGTTAGGGTTAGGGTTCGGGTTAGGGTTAGGGTTTGGGTTAGGGTTAGGGTTAGGGTTCCGGTGCGGGTTAGAGTTAGGGTTAAGGTTAGGGTTAGGGTTCGGATTAGGGTTAGGAGTAGGGTTCGGGTTAGGGTTCGGATTCTGGTTCGGGTTAGGCTTAGGGTTAGGGTTAGGGTTCGGGTTAGGTTTCGGGTTAGGGTTAGGGGTTAGGGTTAGGGTTCGTGTTAGGGTTAGGGTTACGGTTAGGGTTAGGGTTCGGGTTAGGGTTAGGGTAGTGTTCGGGTTAGGGTTAGGGTTAGGGTTATGGTTAGGGTTAGGGTTCGGGTTAGGGTTAGGGTTAGGGTTAGGGTTCGGGTTAGAGTTAGGTTTAGGGTTCGGGTTAGGGTTCGGGTTAGGGTTAGGTTTAGGGTTAGGGTTCGGGTTAGGGTTCGGGTTAGGGTTAGGGTTCGGTTTAGGGTTAGGGTTAGGGTTAGGGTTAGGATTCGGGTTAGGGTTAGGGTTAAGGTTCGGGTAAGGTTAGGGTTAGGGTGAGGGTTCGTGTTCGGTTTAGGGTTAGGGTTTGGGTTAGGGTTCGGGTTCGGTTTAGGGTTAGGGTTAGGGTTAGGGTTAGGGTTCGGGTTAGGGTTAGGGTTAGTGTTAGGGTTAGGTTTCGTGTTAGGGTTAGGGTTCGGGTTCGGGTTACGGTTAGGGTTAGGGTTAGGGTTCGGTTTCGGGTTAGGGTTCGGGATAGGGTTAGGGTTCGTGTTAGGGTTAGGGTTCGGGGTCGGGTTAGGGTTAGGGTTCGGGTTAGGGTTAGGGTTAGGGTTCGGGTTAGGGTGAGTGTTAAGGTTAGGGTTAGGGTTCGGGTTAGGGTTAGGGTAAGGGTTAGGGTTCGGGTTAGGGTTAGGGTTAGGGTTCAGGTTAGGGTTCGGGTTAGGGTTAGGTTTAGGGTTAGGGTTCGGGTTAGGTTTAGGGTTAGGGTTAGGGTTCGGGTTAGGGTTAGGTTTAGGTTTAGGGTTAGGGTTAGGGTTAAGGTTCGGGGTAGGGTTAGGGTTAAGGTTCGGGTTTGGGTTAAGGTTAGGTTTAGGGTTAGGGTTCGCGTTAGGGTTCGGGTTAGGTGTCGGGTTAGGTTTAGGGTTAGGGTTCGGTTTAGGGTTACGGTTAGATCAGGGTTCGGGTTAGGGTTAGGGTTAGGGTTAGGGTTCGGGTTCGGGTTAGGGTTAGGGTTACTGTTAGGGTTAGGGGTTAGTGTTCGGGTTAGGGTTAGGGTTCGGGTTAGTGTTAGGGTTAGTGTTAGGGTTAGGGTTCGGTTGCGGGTTAGGGTTAGGGTTAGGATTAAGGATAGGGTTAGGGTTCGGATTAGTGTTAGGTGTAGGGTTCGGGTTGGGTTCGGGTTCGGGTTAGGGTTAGGGTTAGGGTTAGGGTTAGTGTTAGGGTTTAGGGTTAGGGTTAGGGTTCGGGTTAGAATTAGGGTTACGGTTAGGGTTAGGGTTCGGGTTAGTGTTAGGGTTAGGGTTCGGGTTAGGGTTAGGGTTAGGGTTATGGTTAGGGTTAGGGTTCGGGTTAGGGTTAGGGTTAGGGTTCGGGTGAGGGTTAGGGTTAGGGTTCGGGTTAGGGTTCGGGTTAGGGTTAGAATTAGGGTTAAGGTTCGGGGCAGAGTGAGGGTAAGGGTTAGGGTTCGGTTTAGGGTTAGGGTTAGGGTTAATGTTAGGGCTAGGTTTCGGGTTAGGGTTAGGGTTAGGGTTCGGGTTAGGGTTAGGGTTCGGGTTAGTGTTAGGGTTAGGGTACGGGTTAGGGTTAGGTTTAGGGTTAGGGTTAGGGTTAGGGTTCGGGTTAGGGTTAGTGTTCGGGTTCGGGGTTAGTGTTAGGGTTAGGGTTCGGGTTAGGGTTAGGATTCGGGTAAGGTGTTAGGGTTCGGGTTCGGGTTAGGATTAGGGTTAGGGTTCCGGTTAGGGTTAGGGTTAGGGTTAGGGTTCGGGTTAGGTTTAGTGTTAGGGTTAGGGTTCAGGTTAGGGTTAGGGTTTGGGTTCGGGTTAGGGTTCGTGTTAGGCTTAGGGTTAGGGTTAGGGTTAGGGTTCGGGTTAGGGTTAGGGTTCGGGTTAGGGTTAGGTTTAGGGTTCTGGTTAGGGTTAGGGTTAGGGTTCGGTTTAGGGTTAGGGTTACGGTTAAGGTTAGGGTTCGGGTTAGGGTTAGGGTTAGGGTTATGGTTACGGTTAGGTTTCGGGTTAGGGTTAGGGTTAGGGTTAGGGTTCGGGTTAGGGTTAGGGTTAGTGTTCGGGTTAGGGTTCGTGTTAGGGTTAGGGTTAGGGTTCGGGTTAGGGTGAGGGTTAGGGTTATGGTTCGGGTTAGGGTTAGGGTTAGGGTTCTGGTTAGGGTTAGGGTTCGGGTTAGGGTTAGGGTTAGGGTTAGGGTTAGGGTTCGGATTAGGGTTAGGGGTAGGGTTCGGGTTAGGGTTCGGGTTCGGGTTCGGGTTAGGGTTAGGGTTAGGGTTAGGGTTAGGCTTCGGGTTCTGGTTCGGGTTAGGGTTAGGGTTAGGGTTAGGGGTTAGGGTTAGGGTTACCATTCGGGTTAGGGTTAGGGTTAGGGTTAGGGTTAGGGTTCGGGTTAGGGTTAGGGTTAGGGTTCGGGTTAGGGTGAGAGTTAAGGTTAGGGTTAGGGTTCGGGTTAGGGTTAGGGTTAGGGTTAGGGTTCGGGTTAGGGTTAGGGTTAGGGTTCAGGTTAGGGTTCGGGTTAGGGTTAGGTTTAGGGTTAGGGTTCGGGTTAGGTTTAGGGTTAGGGTTAGGGTTCGGGTTAGGGTTAGGTTTAGGTTTAGGGTTAGGGTTAGGGTTAAGGTTCGGGGTAGGGTTAGGGTTAAGGTTCGGGTTTGGGTTAGGGTTAGGTTGAGGGTTAGGGTTCGCGTTAGGGTTCGGGTTAGGTGTCGGGTTAGGGTTAGGGTTAGGGTTCGGTTTAGGGTTACGGTTAGATCAGGGTTCGGGTTAGGGTTAGGGTTAGGGTTAGGGTTAGGGTTAGGGTTCGGGTTCGGGTTAGGGTTAGGGTTCGGGTTAGGGTTCTGGTTAGGGTTAGGATTCGGGTAAGGTGTTAGGGTTCGGGTTCGGGGTAGGGTTAGGGTTAGGGTTCCGGTTAAGGTTAGGGTTAGGGTTCAGGTTCGGGTTAGGGTTAGGGTTAGGGTTCGGGTTAGTGTTAGGGTTAGTGGTAGGGTTAGGGTTCGGGTTAGAGTTAGGGTTAGGGTTAGTGTTCGGGTTACGGTTAGGGTTAGGGTTCGGGTTGTGTTCGGGTGAGGGTTAGGGTTAGGGTTCGGGTTCAGGTTAGGGTTAGGGTTCGGGTTAGTGTTCGGGTTAGGGTTAGGGTTCGGGTTAGGGTTAGGGTTTGGTTTAGGGTTAGTGTTAGGGTTAGGAGGTAGGGTTAGGTTTAGGGTTCGTGTTAGGGTTAGGGTTAGTGTTAGGGTTAGGGGTTAGTGTTCGGGTTAGGGTTAGGGTTCGGTTTAGGGTTAGGGTTAGTGTTAGGGTTAGGGTTCGGTTGCGGGTTAGGGTTAGGGTTAGGATTAAGGATAGGGTTAGGGTTCGGATTAGTGTTAGGTGTAGGGTTCGGGTTGGGTTCGGGTTCGGGTTAGGGTTAGGGTTAGGGTTCGGGTTAGGGTTCGGGTTAGGGTTAGGATTAGGGTTAAGGTTCGGGGCAGAGTGAGGGTTAGGGTTAGGGTTCGGTTTAGGGTTAGGGTTAATGTTAGGGTTAGGTTTCGGGTTAGGGTTAGGGTTAAGGTTCGGTTTAGTATTAGGGTTAGGGTTACGGTTAGGGTTCGCGTTAGGTTTCGGGTTAGGGGTCGGGTTAGGGTTAGGGTTAGGGTTCGGGTTCGGGGTTAGGGTTAGGGTTAGGGTTCGGGTTAGGGTTCGGGTTAGGGTTAGGATTCGGGTAAGGGGTTATGGTTCGGGTTCGGGTTAGGGTTAGTGCTAGGGTTCCGGTTAAGGTTACGGTTAGGGTTTGGGTTAGGGTTAGGGTTAGGGTTAGGGTTCGGGTTAGGGTTAGGGTTAGGGTTCGGGTTAGGTTTCGGGTTAGGGTTAGGGTTAGGTTTAGGGTTCCGGTTAGGGTTAGGGTTCGGGTTAGGGTTAGGGTTAGGGTTAGGGTTAGGGGGAGGGTTCGGATTAGGGTTAGGGGTAGGGTTCGGGTTAGGGTTCGGGTACTGGTTAGGTTTAGGGTTAGGGTTAGGGTTAGGGTTCGGTTTAGGGTTAGGGTTAGGGTTAGGGTTAGGGGTTAGGGTTAGGATTAGGGTTACCGTTCGGGTTAGGGTTAGGGTTAGGGTTCGGGTTAGGGTTAGGTTTAGGGTACGGGTTAGGGTTAGGTTTAGGTTTAGGGTTAGGGTTAGGGTTCGGGTTAGGGTTAGGGTTAGGGTTAGGGTTCGGGTTCGGGGTTAGTGTTAGGGTTAGGGTTCGCGTTAGGGTTCGGGTTAGGGTTAGGATTCGGGTAAGGTGTTAGGGTTCGAGTTCGGGTTAGGATTAGGGTTAGGGTTCCGGTTAGGGTTAGGGTTAGGGTTAGGGTTCGGGTTAGGTTTAGGGTTAGGGTTAGGGTTCAGGTTAGGGTTAGGGTTTGGGTTCGGGTTAGGGTTCGTGTTAGGCTTAGGGTTAGGGTTAGGGTTAGGGTTCGGGTTAGGGTTAGGGTTCGGGTTAGGGTTAGGTTTAGGGTTCTGGTTAGGGTTAGGGTTAGGGTTCGGTTTAGGGCTAGGGTTACGGTTAAGGTTAGGGTTAGGGTTAGGGCTAGGGTTAGGGTTCGGGTTAGGGTTAGGGTCAGGGTTCGGGTTAGGTTTAAGTTTAGGGTTCAGGTTAGGGTTCGGGTTAGGGTTCGGGTTAGGGTTAGGTTTAGGGTTAGGGTTAGGGTTAGGGTTAAGGTTCATGGTAGGGTTAGGGTTAAGGTTCGGGTTAGCGTTAGGGTTAGGGTTAGGGTTAGGGTTCGGGTTAGGGTTAGGTTTAGGGTTAGGGTTGGGTTTAGGGTTCGGGTTCGGGTTAGGGTTAGGGTTAGAGTTCGCGTTAGGCTTAGGGTTCGGGTTACGGTTCGGGTTAGGGTTCGGGTTAGGGTTAGGGTTTGGGTTAGGGTTAGGGTTCGGGTTAAGGTTAGGATTCCGATTAGGGTTAGGGTTAGGGTTCGGGTTCAGGTTAGGGTTAGGGTTCGGGTTAGTGTTAGGGTTCGGGTTAGGGTTTGGGTTCGGGTTAGGGTTAGGGTTAGGGTTAGGGTTCGGGTTCGGGTTAGGGTTCGGGTTAGGGTTAGGGTTAGTGTTATAGTTAGGGTTAGGGTTAGGGTTCGGGTTCGGTTTAGGGTTAGTGTTAGGTTTAGGGATCAGGTTCGGGTTAGGGTTCGGGTTCGGGTTAGTGTTAGGGGTCGGGTTCGGGTTAGGGTTAGTGTTAGGGTTAGGGTTCGGGTTAGGGTTAGCGTTCGGGTTAGGGGTAGGGTTCGGGTTCAGGTTAGGTTTTGGGTTCGGGTTAGGGTTCGGTTTAGGGTTAGGGTTCGGTTAGGGTTAGGGTTCGGGTTAGGGTTAGGGTAAGGTTTAGGAGGTAGTGTTAGGGTTAGCGTTCGGGTTAGGGTTAGGGTTAGGTTTAGGGTTAGTGGTGAGGGTTCGGGTTAGGGTTAGGGTTCGGGTTAGGGTTAGGGTTTGGGTTAGGGTTAGGGTTAGGGTTCCGGTGCGGGTTAGAGTTAGGGTTAAGGTTAGGGTTAGGGTTCGTATTAGGGTTAGGAGTAGGGTTCGGGTTAGGGTTCGGATTCTGGTTCGGGTTAGGCTTAGGGTTAGGGTTAGGGTTCGGGTTAGGTTTCGGGTTAGGGTTAGGGGTTAGGGTTAGGGTTCGAGTTAGGGTTAGGGTTACGGTTAGGGTTAGGGTTCGGGTTAGGGTTAGGGTAGTGTTCGGGTTAGGGTTAGGGTTAGGGTTATGGTTCGGGTTAGGGTTAGGGTTAGGGTTAGGGTTAGGGTTCGGGTTAGAGTTAGGTTTAGGGTTCGGGTTAGGGTTCGGGTTAGGGTTAGGTTTAGGGTTAGGGTTCGGGTTAGGGTTAGGGTTAGGGTTAGGGTTCGGTTTAGGGTTAGGGTTAGGGTTAGGGTTAGGATTCGGGTTAGGGTTAGGGTTAAGGTTCGGGTAAGGTTAGGGTTAGGGTGAGGGTTCGTGTTCGGTTTAGGGTTAGGGTTTGGGTTAGGGTTCGGGTTCGGTTTAGGGTTAGGGTTAGGGTTAGGGATCAGGTTAGGGTTCGGGTTAGGGTTAGGTTAGGGTTAGGGTTCGGGTTAGGTTTAGGGTTAGGGTTAGGGTTCGGGTTAGGGTTAGGGTTAGGGTTCGGGTTAGGGTTAGGTTTAGGTTTAGGGTTAGGGTTAGGGTTAAGGTTCGGGGTAGGGTTAGGGTTAAGGTTCGGGTTTGGGTTAAGGTTAGGTTTAGGGTTAGGGTTCGCGTTAGGGTTCGGGTTAGGTGTCGGGTTAGGTTTAGGGTTAGGGTTCGGTTTAGGGTTACGGTTAGATCAGGGTTCGGGTTAGGGTTAGGGTTAGGGTTAGGGTTCGGGTTCGGGTTAGGGTTAGGGTTACTGTTAGGGTTAGGGGTTAGTGTTCGGGTTAGGGTTAGGGTTCGGGTTAGGGTTAGGGTTAGTGTTAGGGTTAGGGTTCGGTTGCGGGTTAGGGTTAGGGTTAGGATTAAGGATAGGGTTAGGGTTCGGATTAGTGTTAGGTGTAGGGTTCGGGTTGGGTTCGGGTTCGGGTTAGGGTTAGGGTTAGGGTTAGGGTTAGTGTTAGGGTTTAGGGTTAGGGTTAGGGTTCGGGTTAGAATTAGGGTTACGGTTAGGGTTAGGGTTCGGGTTAGTGTTAGGGTTAAGGTTCGGGTTAGGGTTAGGGTTAGGGTTACGGTTAGGGTTAGGGTTCGGGTTAGGGTTAGGGTTAGGGTTAGGGTTCGGGTGAGGGTTAGGGTTAGGGTTCGGGTTAGGGTTCGGGTTAGGGTTAGAATTAGGGTTAAGGTTCGGGGCAGAGTGAGGGTAAGGGTTAGGGTTCGGTTTAGGGTTAGGGTTAGGGTTAATGTTAGGGCTAGGTTTCGGGTTAGGGTTAGGGTTAGGGTTCGGGTTAGGGTTAGGGTTCGGGTTAGTGTTAGGGTTAGGGTACGGGTTAGGGTTAGGTTTAGGGTTAGGGTTAGGGTTAGGGTTCGGGTTAGGTTTAGGGTTAGGGTTCGGGTTCGGGGTTAGTGTTAGGGTTAGGGTTCGGGTTAGGGTTAGGATTCGGGTAAGGTGTTAGGGTTCGGGTTCGGGTTAGGATTAGGGTTAGGGTTCCGGTTAGGGTTAGGGTTAGGGTTAGGGTTCGGGTTAGGTTTAGGGTTAGGGTTAGGGTTCAGGTTAGGGTTAGGGTTTGGGTTCGGGTTAGGGTTCGTGTTAGGCTTAGGGTTAGGGTTAGGGTTAGGGTTCGGGTTAGGGTTAGGGTTCGGGTTAGGGTTAGGTTTAGGGTTCTGGTTAGGGTTAGGGTTAGGGTTCGGTTTAGGGTTAGGGTTACGGTTAAGGTTAGGGTTCGGGTTAGGGTTAGGGTTAGGGCTATGGTTACGGTTAGGTTTCGGGTTAGGGTTAGGGTTAGGGTTAGGGTTCGGGTTAGGGTTAGGGTTAGTGTTCGGGTTAGGGTTCGTGTTAGGGTTAGGGTTAGGGTTCGGGTTAGGGTGAGGGTTAGGGTTAGGGTTCGGGTTAGGGTCAGGGTTAGGGTTCTGGTTAGGGTTAGGGTTCGGGTTAGGGTTAGGGTTAGGGTTAGGGTTAGGGTTCGGATTAGGGTTAGGGGTAGGGTTCGGGTTAGGGTTCGGGTTCGGGTTCGGGTTAGGGTTCGGGTTAGGGTTAGGGTTAGGGTTCGGGTTCGGGTTCGGGTTCGGGTTAGGGTTAGGGTTAGGGTTAGGGGTTAGGGTTAGGGTTACCATTCGGGTTAGGGTTAGGGTTAGGGTTAGGGTTAGGGTTCGGGTTAGGGTTAGGGTTAGGGTTAGGGTTCGGGTTAGGGTGAGGGTTAAGGTTAGGGTTAGGGTTCGGGTTAGGGTTAGGGTTAGGGTTAGGGTTCGGGTTAGGGTTAGGGTTAGGGTTCAGGTTAGGGTTAGGGTTAAGGTTCGGGTTTGGGTTAGGGTTAAGGTTCGGGTTTGGGTTAGGGTTAGGTTTAGGGTTAGGGTTCGCGTTAGGGTTCGGATTAGGTTTCGGGTTAGGGTTAGGGTTAGGGTTCGGTTTAGGGTTACGGTTAGATCAGGGTTCGGGTTAGGGTTAGGGTTAGGGTTAGGGTTAGGGTTCGGGTTCGGGTTAGGGTTAGGGTTCGGGTTAGGGTTCGGGTTAGGGTTAGGATTCGGGTAAGGTGTTAGGGTTCGGGTTCGGGGTAGGGTTAGGTTTAGGGTTCCGGTTAAGGTTAGGGTTAGGGTTCAGGTTCGGGTTAGGGTTAGGGTTAGGGTTCGGGTTAGTGTTAGGGTTAGTGGTAGGGTTAGGGTTCGGGTTAGAGTTAGGGTTAGGGTTAGTGTTCGGGTTACGGTTAGGGTTAGGGTTCAGGTTGTGTTCGGGTGAGAGTTAGGGTTAGGGTTCGGGTTCAGGTTAGGGTTAGGGTTCGGGTTAGTGTTCGGGTTAGGGTTAGGGTTCGGGTTAGGGTTAGGGTTTGGTTTAGGGTTAGTGTTAGGGTTAGGAGGTAGGGTTAGGTTTAGGGTTCGTGTTAGGGTTAGGGTTAGTGTTAGGGTTAGGGGTTAGTGTTCGGGTTAGGGTTAGGGTTCGGTTTAGGGTTAGGGTTAGTGTTAGGGTTAGGGTTCGGTTGCGGGTTAGGGTTAGGGTTAGGATTAAGGATAGGGTTAGGGTTCGGATTAGTGTTAGGTGTAGGGTTCGGGTTGGGTTCGGGTTCGGGTTAGGGTTAGGGTTAGGGTTCGGGTTAGGGTTCGGGTTAGGGTTAGGATTAGGGTTAAGGTTCGGGGCAGAGTGAGGGTTAGGGTTAGGGTTCGGTTTAGGGTTAGGGTTAATGTTAGGGTTAGGTTTCGGGTTAGGGTTAGGGTTAAGGTTCGGTTTAGTATTAGGGTTAGGGTTACGGTTAGGGTTCGCGTTAGGTTTCGGGTTAGGGGTCGGGTTAGGGTTAGGGTTAGGGTTCGGGTTCGGGGTTAGGGTTAGGGTTAGGGTTCGGGTTAGGGTTCGGGTTAGGGTTAGGATTCGGGTAAGGGGTTATGGTTCGGGTTCGGGTTAGGGTTAGTGCTAGGGTTCCGGTTAAGGTTACGGTTAGGGTTTGGGTTAGGGTTAGGGTTAGGGTTAGGGTTCGGGTTAGGGTTAGGGTTAGGGTTCGGGTTAGGTTTCGGGTTAGGGTTAGGGTTAGGGTTAGGTTTAGGGTTCCGGTTAGGGTTAGGGTTCGGGTTAGGGTTAGGGTTAGGGTTAGGGTTAGGGGGAGGGTTCGGATTAGGGTTAGGGGTAGGGTTCGGGTTAGGGTTCGGGTACTGGTTAGGTTTAGGGTTAGGGTTAGGGTTAGGGTTCGGTTTAGGGTTAGGGTTAGGGTTAGGGTTAGGGGTTAGGGTTAGGATTAGGGTTACCGTTCGGGTTAGGGTTAGGGTTAGGATTCGGGTTAGGGTTAGGTTTAGGGTACGGGTTAGGGTTAGGTTTAGGTTTAGGGTTAGGGTTAGGGTTCGGGTTAGGGTTAGGGTTAGGGTTAGGGTTCGGGTTCGGGGTTAGTGTTAGGGTTAGGGTTCGCGTTAGGGTTCGGGTTAGGGTTAGGATTCGGGTAAGGTGTTAGGGTTCGAGTTCGGGTTAGGATTAGGGTTAGGGTTCCGGTTAGGGTTAGGGTTAGGGTTAGGGTTCGGGTTAGGTTTAGGGTTAGGGTTAGGGTTCAGGTTAGGGTTAGGGTTTGGGTTCGGGTTAGGGTTCGTGTTAGGCTTAGGGTTAGGGTTAGGGTTAGGGTTCGGGTTAGGGTTAGGGTTCGGGTTAGGGTTAGGTTTAGGG
Source organism: Urocyon cinereoargenteus (assembly GCA_032313775.1). Classification (NCBI taxonomy): domain Eukaryota; kingdom Metazoa; phylum Chordata; class Mammalia; order Carnivora; family Canidae; genus Urocyon; species Urocyon cinereoargenteus. Next base: position 1,273,387 of record JAVLSZ010000035.1, read on the forward strand.
TTCTGGTTAGGGTTAGGGTTAGGGTTCGGTTTAGGGCTAGGGTTACGGTTAAGGTTAGGGTTAGGGTTAGGGCTAGGGTTAGGGTTCGGGTTAGGGTTAGGGTCAGGGTTCGGGTTAGGTTTAAGTTTAGGGTTCAGGTTAGGGTTCGGGTTAGGGTTCGGGTTAGGGTTAGGTTTAGGGTTAGGGTTAGGGTTAGGGTTAAGGTTCATGGTAGGGTTAGGGTTAAGGTTCGGGTTAGCGTTAGGGTTAGGGTTAGGGTTAGGGTTCGGGTTAGGGTTAGGTTTAGGGTTAGGGTTGGGTTTAGGGTTCGGGTTCGGGTTAGGGTTAGGGTTAGAGTTCGCGTTAGGCTTAGGGTTCGGGTTACGGTTCGGGTTAGGGTTCGGGTTAGGGTTAGGGTTTGGGTTAGGGTTAGGGTTCGGGTTAAGGTTAGGATTCCGATTAGGGTTAGGGTTAGGGTTCGGGTTCAGGTTAGGGTTAGGGTTCGGGTTAGTGTTAGGGTTCGGGTTAGGGTTTGGGTTCGGGTTAGGGTTAGGGTTAGGGTTAGGGTTCGGGTTCGGGTTAGGGTTCGGGTTAGGGTTAGGGTTAGTGTTATAGTTAGGGTTAGGGTTAGGGTTCGGGTTCGGTTTAGGGTTAGTGTTAGGTTTAGGGATCAGGTTCGGGTTAGGGTTCGGGTTCGGGTTAGTGTTAGGGGTCGGGTTCGGGTTAGGGTTAGTGTTAGGGTTAGGGTTCGGGTTAGGGTTAGCGTTCGGGTTAGGGGTAGGGTTCGGGTTCAGGTTAGGTTTTGGGTTCGGGTTAGGGTTCGGTTTAGGGTTAGGGTTCGGTTAGGGTTAGGGTTCGGGTTAGGGTTAGGGTAAGGTTTAGGAGGTAGTGTTAGGGTTAGCGTTCGGGTTAGGGTTAGGGTTAGGTTTAGGGTTAGTGGTGAGGGTTCGGGTTAGGGTTAGGGTTCGGGTTAGGGTTAGGGTTTGGGTTAGGGTTAGGGTTAGGGTTCCGGTGCGGGTTAGAGTTAGGGTTAAGGTTAGGGTTAGGGTTCGGATTAGGGTTAGGAGTAGGGTTCGGGTTAGGGTTCGGATTCTGGTTCGGGTTAGGCTTAGGGTTAGGGTTAGGGTTCGGGTTAGGTTTCGGGTTAGGGTTAGGGGTTAGGGTTAGGGTTCGAGTTAGGGTTAGGGTTACGGTTAGGGTTAGGGTTCGGGTTAGGGTTAGGGTAGTGTTCGGGTTAGGGTTAGGGTTAGGGTTATGGTTAGGGTTAGGGTTCGGGTTAGGGTTAGGGTTAGGGTTAGGGTTCGGGTTAGAGTTAGGTTTAGGGTTCGGGTTAGGGTTCGGGTTAGGGTTAGGTTTAGGGTTAGGGTTCGGGTTAGGGTTAGGGTTAGGGTTAGGGTTCGGTTTAGGGTTAGGGTTAGGGTTAGGGTTAGGATTCGGGTTAGGGTTAGGGTTAAGGTTCGGGTAAGGTTAGGGTTAGGGTGAGGGTTCGTGTTCGGTTTAGGGTTAGGGTTTGGGTTAGGGTTCGGGTTCGGTTTAGGGTTAGGGTTAGGGTTAGGGTTAGGGTTCGGGTTAGGGTTAGGGTTAGTGTTAGGGTTAGGTTTCGTGTTAGGGTTAGGGTTCGGGTTCGGGTTACGGTTAGGGTTAGGGTTAGGGTTCGGTTTCGGGTTAGGGTTCGGGATAGGGTTAGGGTTCGTGTTAGGGTTAGGGTTCGGGGTCGGGTTAGGGTTAGGGTTCGGGTTAGGGTTAGGGTTAGGGTTCGGGTTAGGGTGAGGGTTAAGGTTAGGGTTAGGGTTCGGGTTAGGGTTAGGGTAAGGGTTAGGGTTCGGGTTAGGGTTAGGGTTAGGGTTCAGGTTAGGGTTCGGGTTAGGGTTAGGTTTAGGGTTAGGGTTCGGGTTAGGTTTAGGGTTAGGGTTAGGTTTCGGGTTAGGGTTAGGTTTAGGTTTAGGGTTAGGGTTAGGGTTAAGGTTCGGGGTAGGGTTAGGGTTAAGGTTCGGGTTTGGGTTAAGGTTAGGTTTAGGGTTAGGGTTCGCGTTAGGGTTCGGGTTAGGTGTCGGGTTAGGTTTAGGGTTAGGGTTCGGTTTAGGGTTACGGTTAGATCAGGGTTCGGGTTAGGGTTAGGGTTAGGGTTAGGGTTCGGGTTCGGGTTAGGGTTAGGGTTATTGTTAGGGTTAGGGGTTAGTGTTCGGGTTAGGGTTAGGGTTCGGGTTAGGGTTAGGGTTAGTGTTAGGGTTAGGGTTCGGTTGCGGGTTAGGGTTAGGGTTAGGATTAAGGATAGGGTTAGGGTTCGGATTAGTGTTAGGTGTAGGGTTCGGGTTGGGTTCGGGTTCGGGTTAGGGTTAGGGTTAGGGTTAGGGTTAGTGTTAGAGTTTAGGGTTAGGGTTAGGGTTCGGGTTAGAATTAGGGTTACGGTTAGGGTTAGGGTTCGGGTTAGTGTTAGGGTTAGGGTTCGGGTTAGGGTTAGGGTTAGGGTTATGGTTAGGGTTAGGGTTCGGGTTAGGGTTAGGGTTAGGGTTAGGGTTCGGGTGAGGGTTAGGGTTAGGGTTCGGGTTAGGGTTCGGGTTAGGGTTAGAATTAGGGTTAAGGTTCGGGGCAGAGTGAGGGTAAGGGTTAGGGTTCGGTTTAGGGTTAGGGTTAGGGTTAATGTTAGGGCTAGGTTTCGGGTTAGGGTTAGGGTTAGGGTTCGGGTTAGGGTTAGGGTTCGGGTTAGTGTTAGGGTTAGGGTACGGGTTAGGGTTAGGTTTAGGGTTAGGGTTAGGGTTAGGGTTCGGGTTAGGTTTAGGGTTAGGGTTCGGGTTCGGGGTTAGTGTTAGGGTTAGGGTTCGGGTTAGGGTTAGGATTCGGGTAAGGTGTTAGGGTTCGGGTTCGGGTTAGGATTAGGGTTAGGGTTCCGGTTAGGGTTAGGGTTAGGGTTAGGGTTCGGGTTAGGTTTAGGGTTAGGGTTAGGGTTCAGGTTAGGGTTAGGGTTTGGGTTCGGGTTAGGGTTCGTGTTAGGCTTAGGGTTAGGGTTAGCGTTCGGGTTAGGGTTAGGGTTCGGGTTAGGGTTAGGTTTAGGGTTCTGGTTAGGGTTAGGGTTAGGGTTCGGTTTAGGGTTAGGGTTACGGTTAAGGTTAGGTTTTGGGTTAGGGTTAGGGTTAGGGTTATGGTTACGGTTAGTTTTCGGGTTAGGGTTAGGGTTAGGGTTAGGGTTCGGGTTAGGGTTAGGGTTAGTGTTCGGGTTAGGGTTCGTGTTAGGGTTAGGGTTAGGGTTCGGGTTAGGGTGAGGGTTAGGGTTAGGGTTCGGGTTAGGGTTAGGGTTAGGGTTCTGGTTAGGGTTAGGGTTCGGGTTAGGGTTAGGGTTAGGGTTAGGGTTAGGGTTCGGATTAGGGTTAGGGGTAGGGTTCGGGTTAGGGTTCGGGTTCGGGTTCGGGTTAGGGTTCGGGTTAGGGTTAGGGTTAGGGTTCGGGTTCGGGTTCGGGTTCGGGTTAGGGTTAGGGTTAGGGTTAGGGGTTAGGGTTAGGGTTACCATTCGGGTTAGGGTTAGGGTTAGGGTTAGGGTTAGGGTTAGGGTTCGGGTTAGGGTTAGGGTTAGGGTTCGGGTTAGGGTGAGGGTTAAGGTTAGGGTTAGGGTTCGGGTTAGGGTTAGGGTTAGGGTTCGGGTTAGGGTTAGGGTTAGGGTTCAGGTTAGGGTTCGGGTTAGGGTTAGGTTTAGGGTTAGGGTTCGGGTTAGGTTTAGGGTTAGGGTTAGGGTTCGGGTTAGGGTTAGGTTTAGGTTTAGGGTTAGGGTTAGGGTTAAGGTTTGGGGTAGGGTTAGGGTTAAGGTTCGGGTTTGGGTTAGGGTTAGGTTTAGGGTTAGGGTTCGCGTTAGGGTTCGGGTTAGGTGTCGGGTTAGGGTTAGGGTTAGGGTTCGGTTTAGGGTTACGGTTAGATCAGGGTTCGGGTTAGGGTTAGGGTTAGGGTTAGGGTTAGGGTTAGGGTTCGGGTTCGGGTTAGGGTTAGGGTTCGGGTTAGGGTTCGGGTTAGGGTTAGGATTCGGGTAAGGTGTTAGGGTTCGGGTTCGGGGTAGGGTTAGGGTTAGGGTTCCGGTTAAGGTTAGGGTTAGGGTTCAGGTTCGGGTTAGGGTTAGGGTTAGGGTTCGGGTTAGTGTTAGGGTTAGTGGTAGGGTTAGGGTTCGGGTTAGAGTTAGGGTTAGGGTTAGTGTTCGGGTTACGGTTAGGGTTAGGGTTCAGGTTGTGTTCGGGTGAGGGTTAGGGTTAGGGTTCGGGTTCAGGTTAGGGTTAGGGTTCGGGTTAGTGTTCGGGTTAGGGTTAGGGTTCGGGTTAGGGTTAGGGTTTGGTTTAGGGTTAGTGTTAGGGTTAGGAGGTAGGGTTAGGTTTAGGGTTCGTGTTAGGGTTAGGGTTAGTGTTAGGGTTAGGGGTTAGTGTTCGGGTTAGGGTTAGGGTTCGGTTTAGGGTTAGGGTTAGTGTTAGGGTTAGGGTTCGGTTGCGGGTTAGGGTTAGGGTTAGGATTAAGGATAGGGTTAGGTTTCGGATTAGTGTTAGGTGTAGGGTTCGGGTTGGGTTCGGGTTCGGGTAAGGGTTAGGGTTAGGGTTCGGGTTAGGGTTCGGGTTAGGGTTAGGATTAGGGTTAAGGTTCGGGGCAGAGTGAGGGTTAGGGTTAGGGTTCGGTTTAGGGTTAGGGTTAATGTTAGGGTTAGGTTTCGGGTTAGGGTTAGGGTTAAGGTTCGGTTTAGGATTAGGGTTAGGGTTACTGTTAGGGTTCGCGTTAGGGTTCGGGTTAGGGGTCGGGTTAGGGTTAGGGTTAGGGTTCGGGTTCGGGGTTAGGGTTAGGGTTAGGGTTCGGGTTAGGGTTCGGGTTAGGGTTAGGATTCGGGTAAGGGGTTATGGTTCGGGTTCGGGTTAGGGTTAGTGCTAGGGTTCCGGTTAAGGTTACGGTTAGGGTTTGGGTTAGGGTTAGGGTTAGGGTTAGGGTTCGGGTTAGGGTTAGGGTTAGGGTTCGGGTTAGGTTTCGGGTTAGGGTTAGGGTTAGGGTTAGGTTTAGGGTTCCGGTTAGGGTTAGGGTTCGGGTTAGGGTTAGGGTTAGGGTTAGGGTTAGGGGGAGGGTTCGGATTAGGGTTAGGGGTAGGGTTCGGGTTAGGGTTCGGGTACTGGTTAGGTTTAGGGTTAGGGTTAGGGTTAGGGTTCGGTTTAGGGTTAGGGTTAGGGTTAGGGTTAGGGGTTAGGGTTAGGATTAGGGTTACCGTTCGGGTTAGGGTTAGGGTTAGGGTTCGGGTTAGGGTTAGGTTTAGGGTACGGGTTAGGGTTAGGTTTAGGGTTAGGGTTAGGGTTAGGGTTCGGGTTAGGGTTAGGGTTAGGGTTAGGGTTCGGGTTCGGGGTTAGGGTTAGGGTTAGGGTTCGCGTTAGGGTTCGGGTTAGGGTTAGGATTCGGGTAAGGTGTTAGGGTTCGGGTTCGGGTTAGGATTAGGGTTAGGGTTCCGGTTAGGGTTAGGGTTAGTGTTAGGGTTCGGGTTAGGTTTAGGGTTAGGGTTAGGGTTCAGGTTAGGGTTAGGGTTTGGGTTCGGGTTAGGGTTCGTGTTAGGCTTAGGGTTAGGGTTAGGGTTCGGGTTAGGGTTAGGGTTCGGGTTAGGGTTAGGTTTAGGGTTCTGGTTAGGGTTAGGGTTAGGGTTCGGTTTAGGGCTAGGGTTACGGTTAAGGTTAGGGTTCGGGTTAGGGTTAGGGTTAGGGTTATGGTTACGGTTAGGTTTCGGGTTAGGGTTAGGGTTAGGGTTAGGGTTCGGGTCAGGTTTAGGGTTAGTGTTCGGGTTAGGGTTCGTGTTAGGGTTAGGGTTAGGGTTCGGGTTAGGGTGAGGGTTAGGGTTAAGGTTCGGGTTAGGGTTAGGGTTAGGGTTCTGGTTTGGGTTAGGGTTCGGGTTAGGGTTAGGGTTAGGGTTAGGGTTAGGGTTAGGGTTCGGATTAGGGTTAGGGGTAGGGTTCGGGTTAGGGTTCGGGTTCGGGTTCGGGTTCGGGTTAGGGTTAGGGTTAGGGTTAGGGTTCGGGTTCGGGTTCGGGTTAGGGTTAGGGTTAGGGTTAGGGGTTAGGGTTAGGGTTACCATTCGGGTTAGGGTTAGGGTTAGGGTTAGGGTTAGGGTTAGGGTTCGGGTTAGGTGTCGGGTTAGGGTTAGGGTTAGGGTTCGGTTTAGGGTTCCGGTTAGGTCAGGGTTCGGGTTAGGGTTAGGGTTAGGGTTCGAGTTCGGGTTAGGGTTAGGTTTCGGGTTAGGGTTCGGGTTAGGGTTAGGATTCGGGTAAGGGGTTAGGGTTCGGGTTCGGGGTAGGGTTAGGGTTAGGGTTCCGGTTAAGGTTAGGGTTAGGGTTCAGGTTAGGGTTAGGGTTAGGTTTCGGGTTCGGATTAGTGTTAGTGTTAGGGTTAGGGTTCGGGTTCGGGTTAGGGTTCGGGTTAGGGTTAGGGTTCGGGTTAGGGTTAGAGTTAGTGTTAGGGTTAGGGTTTGGGTTAGGGTTAGTGTTCGGGTTCGGGTTACGGTTAGGGTTAGGGTTAGGGTTCAGTTTCGGGTTAGGGTTAGGGTTAGGGTTAGGGTTAGGGTCAGGGTTCGTGTTAGGGTTAGGGTTAGGGTTAGTGTTCGGGTTAGGGTTAATTTTAGGGTTAGGGTTAGGTTTAGGGTTCGGGTTAGGTTTAGGGTTAGGGTTCGGGTTAGGTTTAGGTTTAGGGTTCAGGTTAGGGTACGGGTTAGGGTTCGGGTTAGGGTTAGGTTTAGGGTTAGGGTTAGGGTTAGGGTTAAGGTTCATGGTAGGGTTAGGGTTAAGGTTCGGGTTAGCGTTAGGGTTAGGGTTAGGGTTAGGGTTCGGGTTAGGGTTAGTTTTAGGGTTAGGGTTGGGGTTAGGGTTCTGGTTCGGGTTAGGGTTAGGGTTAGAGTTCGGGTTAGGCTTAGGGTTCGGGTTACGGTTCCGGTTAGGGTTCGTGTTAGGGTTAGGGTTTGGGTTAGGGTTAGGGTTCGGGTTAAGGTTAGGATTCCGGTTAGGGTTAGGGTTAGGGTTCGGGTTCGGGTTAGGGTTAGGGTTCGGGTTAGTGTTAGGGTTCGGGTTAGGGTTTGGGTTCGGGTTAGGGTTAGGGTTAGGGTTAGGGTTCGGGTTCGGGTTAGGGTTCGGGTTAGGGTTAGGGTTAGTGTTAGTGTTAGGGTTAGGGTTAGGGGTCGGGTTCGGTTTAGGGTTAGTGTTAGGTTTAGGGATCGGGTTCGGGTTAGGGTTCGGGTTCGGGTTAGTGTTAGGGGTCGGGTTCGGGTTAGGGTTAGTGTTAGGGTTAGGGTTCGGGTTAGGGTTAGCGTTCGGGTTAGGGGTAGGGTTCGGGTTCAGGTTAGGTTTAGGGTTCGGGTTAGGGTTCGGATTAGGGTTAGGGTTCGGTTAGGGTTAGGGTACGGGTTAGGTTTAGGGTTAGGTTTAGGAGGTAGTGTTAGGGTTAGCGTTCTGGTTAGGGTTAGGGTTAGGTTTAGGGTTAGGGGTGAGGGTTCGGGTTAGGGTTAGGGTTCGGGTTAGGGTTAGGGTTTGGGTTAGGGTTAGGGTTAGGTTTCCGGTTCGGGTTAGAGTTAGGGTTAAGGTTAGGGTTAGGGTTCGGATTAGGGTTAGGAGTAGGGTTCGGGTTAGGGTTCGGATTCTGGTTCGGGTTAGGGTTAGTGTTAGCGTTAGGGTTCGGGTTAGGGTTCGGGTTAGGGTTAGGGGTTAGGGTTAGGGTTCGGGTTAGGGTTAGGGTTACGGGTAGGGTTAGGGTTCGGGTTAGGGTTAGGGTAGTGTTCGGGTTAGGGTTAGGGTTAGGGTTATGGTTAGGGTTACGGTTCGGGTTAGGGTTAGGGTTAAGGTTAGGGTTCGGGTTAGGGTTAGGTTTAGGGTTCGGGTTAGGGTTCGGGTTAGGGTTAGGGTTAGGGTTAGGGTTCGGGTTAGGGTTAGGGTTAGGGTTAGGGTTCGGGTTAGGGTTAGGGTTCGGGTTAGGGTTAGGGTTAGGGTTCGGGTTAGGGTTCGGGTTCGGGTTAGGGTTAGGGTTAGGGTTAGCGATCTGGTTAGTGTTAGGGTTCGGGTTAGGGTTAGGGTTAGGTTTAGGGTTAGGGTTAGTGTTAGTGTTAGGGTTAGGGTTCGGATTAGGGTTAGGGGTAGAGTTCGGGTTAGGGTTCCGGTTCGGGTTAGGGATAGTGTTAGGTTTAGGGATAGGGTTAGGGTTAAGGTTAGGGTTAGGGTTAGGGTTCGGGTTAGGGTTAGGGTTAGGGTTCAGGTTAGGGTTTGGGTTAGGGTTAGGGTTAGGGTTCCGTTTAGGGTTAGGATTAGGGTTGGGGTTTGGGTTCGTGTTAGGTTTAGGGTTAGGGTTAGGGTTAGGGTTAAGGTTCGGGGTAGGTTTAGGGTTAAGGTTTGGGTTAGGGTTAGGGTTAGGGTTCGGGTTAGGCTTAGGGTTAGGGTTAGGGTTAGGGTTCGGGTTAGGGTTAGGGTTCCGGTTAGGGTTAGGTTTAGGGTTCGGGTTAGGGTTAGGGTTCGGGTTAGGGTTAGGTTTAGGGTTCGGGTTAGGGTTAGGGTTCGGGTTAGGGATAGGGTTATGGTTAAGGTTAGGGTTCGGGATAGGGTTAGGGTTAGGGTTCGGGTTAGGGTTAGGGTTAGGGTTATGGTTACGGTTAGTGTTCGGGTTAGGGTTAGGTTTAGGGTTAGGGTTAGGGTTAGGGTTAAGGTTCGGGTTAGGGTTAAGGTTCGGGATAGGGTTAGATTTTGTTAGGTTTCGGGTTAGTGTTAGGGTTCGCGTTAGGGTTAGGGTTCGGGTTAGGGTTAGGGTTAGTGTTAGGGTTAGGTTTCGGGTTAGGGTTAGGGTTCGGGTTCGGGTTACGGTTAGGGTTAGGGTTAGGGTTCGTTTTCTGGTTAGGGTTCGGGATAGGGTTAGGGTTCGTGTTAGTGTTAGGGTTCGGGTTCGGGTTAGGGTTAGGGTTCGGGTTTGGTTTAGGGTTAGGGTTAGGGTTAGGGTTAGGGTTCGGATTAGGGTTAGGGGTAGGGTACGGGTTAGGGTTCGTGTTCGGGTTAGTGTTAGGGTTAGGGTAGGGTTAGGGTTCGGGTTACGGTTCGGGTTAGGGTTAGGGTTAGGGTTAGGGTTAGGGATAGGGTTCGGGTTAGGGTTAGGGTTAGGGTTAGGGTTAGTGTTAGAGTTAGGGTTAGGGTTAGGGTTCGGGTTAGGGTTAGGTTTAGGGTTAGTGTTCGGGTTACGGTTAGGGTTAGGGTTCGGGTTGGGTTCGGGTTAGGGTTAGGGTTAGGGTTCGGGTTCAGGTTAGGGTTAGGGTTAGGGTTCGGGTTAGTGTTAGGGTTAGGGCTCGGGTTAGGGTTAGGGTTAGGGTTATGGTTAGGTTTAGGGTTCGGGTTAGTGTTAGGGTTAGGGTTAGGGTTCGGTTTAGGGTTAGGGTTAGGGTTCGGGTTAGGGTTCGGTTTAGGGTTAGGATTAGGGTTAGGGTTCGGGGAAGGGTGAGGGTTAGGGTTAGGGTTCGGTTTAGGGTTAGGGTTAGGGTTAATGTTAGGGTTAGGTTTCGGGTTAGGGTTAGGGTTAAGGTTCGGGTTAGGATTAGGGTTAGGGTTAGGGTTAGGGTTCGCGTTAGGGTTCGGTTTAGGGGTCGGGTTAGGGTTAGGGTTAGTGTTCGGGTTAGGGTTAGGGTTAGGGTTAGGGTTCGGGTTAGTGTTAGGGTTTGGGTTAGGGTTAGTGTTAGGGTTCGGGTTCGGGTTAGGTTTAGGGTTCGGGATAGGTTTAGGGATAGGGTTCGGGTTAGGGTTCGGGTTAGGGTTAGGGTTAGGGTTCGGGTTCGGGCTTAGGGTTAGTGTTAGGGTTCGGGTTAGGGTTCGGGTTAGGGTTAGGATTCGGGTAAGGGGTTATGGTTCGGGTTCGGGTTAGGGTTATTGTTAGGGTTCCGGTTAAGTTTAGGGTTAGTGTTCAGGTTAGGGTTAGGGTTAGGGTTAGGGTTCGGGTTAGGGTTAGGGTTAGGGTTCGGGTTAGGGTTCGGGTTAGGGTTAGGGTTAGGGTTAGGGTTAGGGTTATGGTTACGGTTAGTGTTCGGGTTAGGGTTAGGTTTAGGGTTAGGGTTAGGGTTAGGGTTAAGGTTCGGGTTAGGGTTAAGGTTCGGGATAGGGTTAGATTTTGTTAGGTTTCGGGTTAGTGTTAGGGTTCGCGTTAGGGTTAGGGTTCGGGTTAGGGTTAGGGTTAGTGTTAGGGTTAGGTTTCGGGTTAGGGTTAGGGTTCGGGTTCGGGTTACGGTTAGGGTTAGGGTTAGGGTTCGGTTTCGGGTTAGGTTTCGGGATAGGGTTAGGGTTCGGGTTAGGGTTAGTGTTAGGGTTCGGGTTAGGGTTCGGGTTAGGGTTAGGGTTAGGGTTAGGGTTCCGGTTAGGGTTAGGGTTCGGGTTAGGGTTAGGGTTAGGGTTAGGGTTAGGGTTAGGGTTCGGATTAGGGTTAGGGGTAGGTTTCGGGTTAGGGTTCGGGTACGGGTTAGGGTTAGGGTTAGGGTTAGGGTTACCGTTCGGGTTAGGGTTAGGGTTAGGGTTAGGGTTCGGGTTAGGGTTAGGTTTAGGGTTCGGGTTAGGGTTAGGTTTAGTGTTAGGGTTAGGGTTCGGGTTAGGGTTAGGTTTAGGGTTAGTGTTCGGGTTACGGTTAGGGTTAGGGTTCGGGTTGGGTTCGGGTTAGAGTTAGGGTTAGGGTTCGGGTTCAGTTTAGGGTTAGGGTTTGGGTTAGTGTTCGGGTTAGGGTTAGGGTTCGGGTTAGGGTTAGGGTTCGGTTTAGGGTTAGTGTTAGGGTTAGGAGGTAGGGTTAGGGTTAGGGTTCGGGTTAGGGTTAGGGTTAGGGTTAGGGTTAGGGGTTAGTGTTCGGGTTAGTGTTAGTGTTCGGGTTAGGGTTAGGGTTAGGGTTAGGGTTAGGGTTAGGGTTCGGGTTCGGGTTAGGGTTAGGGTTAGGGTTAGTTTTAGGGTTAGGGTTAGTGTTAGGGGTTAGGGTTAGGGTTAGGGTTCGGGTTAGGGTTAGGGTTACGGTTAGGGTTAGGGTTCGGGTTAGGTTTAGGGTTCGTGTTAGTGTTAGGGTTAGGGTTCGGGTTAGGGTTAGGGTTAGGTTTATGGTTAGGGTTAGGGTTCGGGTTAGGGTTAGGGTTAGGGTTAGGGTTCGGGTTAGGGTTAGGGTTAGGGTTAGGGTTCGGGTTAGGGTTCAGGTTAGGGTTAGGATTAGGGTTAGGGTTCGGGGCAGGGTGAGGGTTAGGGTTAGGTTTCGGTTTAGGGTTAGGGTTAGGGTTAATGTTAGGGTTAGGTTTCGGGTTAGGGTTAGGGTTAAGGTTCGAGTTAGGATTAGGGTTAGGGTTAGGGTTAGGGTTCGCGTTAGGGTTCGGGTTAGGGGTCGGGTTAGGGTTAGGGTTAGGGTTCCGGTTAGGGTTAGTGTTTGGGTTAGGGTTCGGGTTAGTGTTAGGTTTTATGTTAGGGTTAGGGTTAGGGTTCGGGTTCGGGTTAGGGTTAGGGTTCGGGTCGGGTTAGGGTTAGGGTTCGGGTTCGGGGTTAGGGTTAGGGTTAGGGTTCAGGTTAGGGTTCGGGTTAGGGTTAGGATTCGGGTAAGGGGTTATGGTTCGTGTTGGGGTTAGGGTTAGTGTTAGGGTTCCGGTTAAGGTTAGGGTTAGGGTTCGGGTTAGGGTTAGGGTTAGGGTTAAGGTTCGGGGCAGAGTGAGGGTTAGGGTTAGGGTACGGTTTAGGGTTAGGGTTAGGGTTCGGGTTAGGGTTCGGGTTAGGGTTAGGATTAGGGTTAAGGTTCGGGGCAGAGTGAGGGTTAGGGTTAGGGTTCGGGTTAGGGTTAGGGTTAGGGTTAGGGTTCGGGTTAGGGTTCGGGTTAGGGTTAGGATTAGGGTTAAGGTTCGGGGCAGAGTGAGGGTTAGGGTTAGGGTTCGGTTTAGGGTTAGGGTTAGGGTTAATGTTAGGGTTAGGTTTCGGGTTAGGGTTAGGGTTAAGGTTCGGGTTAGGATTAGGGTTAGGGTTAGGGTTAGGGTTCGCGTTAGGGTTCGGGTTAGGGGTCGGGTTAGGGTTAGGGTTCGGGTTCGGGTTCGGTGTAAGGGTTAGGGTTAGGGTTCGGGTTAGGGTTGGGGTTAGGGTTAGGATTCGGGTAAGGGGTTATGGTTCGGGTTCGGGTTAGGGTTAGTGTTAGGGTTCCGGTTAAGGTTACGGTTAGGGTTCGGGTTAGGGTTAGGGTTAGGGTTAGGGTTCGCGTAGGGTTAGGTTTAGGGTTCGGGTTACGTTTCGGGTTAGGGTTAGGGTTAGGGTTCCGGTTAGGGTTAGGGTTCGGGTTAGGGTTAGGGTTAGGGTTAGGGTTAGGGTTAGGGTAGGTTTCGGATTAGGGTTAGGGGTAGGGTTCGGGTTAGGGTTCGGGTACGGGTTAGGTTTAGGGTTAGGGTTAGGGTTAGGGTTCGGGTTAGGGTTAGGGTTAGGGTTAGGGTTAGGGGTTAGGGTTAGGGTTACCGTTCGGGTTAGGGTTAGGGTTAGGGTTATGGTTCGGGTTAGGGTTAGGTTTAGGGTTCGGGTTAGGGTTAGGTTTAGGGTTAGGGTTAGGGTTAGGGTTCGGGTTAGGGTTAGGGTTAGGGTTAGGGTTCGGGTTCGGGGTTAGGTTTAGGGTTATGGTTCGGTTTAGGTTTCGGGTTAGGTTTAGGATTCGGGTAAGGTGTTAGGGTTCGGGTTCGGGTTAGGATTAGGGTTAGGGTTCCGGTTAGGGTTTGGGTTAGGGTTAGGGTTCGGGTTAGGGTTAGGGTTAGGTTTCAGGTTAGGGTTAGGGTTAGGGTTCGGGTTAGGGTTCGTGTTAGGTTTAGGGTTAGGGTTAGGGTTAGGGTTCGGGTTAGGGTTAGGGTTCGGGTTAGGGTTAGGTTTAGGGTTCTGGTTAGGGTTGGGGTTAGGGTTCGGGTTAGGGTTAGGGTTACGGTTAAGGTTAGGGTTCGGGTTAGGGTTAGGTTTAGGGTTCGGGTTAGGGTTAGGGTTAGGGTTATGGTTACGGTTAGGTTTCGGGTTAGGGTTAGGGTTAGGGTTCGGGTTAGGGTTAGGGTTAGGGTTCGGGTTAGGGTTCGGGTTCGAGTTAGGGTTAGGGTTAGGGTTAGGGTTAGGGTTCGGGTTCGGGTTCGGGTTAGGGTTAGGGTCAGGGTTAGGGGTTAGGGTTAGGGTTACCATTCGGGTTAGGGTTAGGGTTAGGGTTAGGGTTAGGGTTAGGGTTCGGGTTAGGGTTAGGGTTAGGGTTCGGTTTAGGGTGAGGGTTAAGGTTAGGGTTAGGGTTCGGGTTAGGGTTAGGGTTAGGGATAGGGTTCGGGTAAGGGTTAGGGTTAGGGTTCAGGTTAGGGTTCAGGTTAGGGTTAGGTTTAGGGTTAGGGTTCGGGTTAGGTTTAGGGTTAGGGTTAGGGTTCGGGTTAGGGTTAGGTTTAGGTTTAGGTTTAGGGTTAGGATTAAGGTTCGGGGTAGGGTTAGGGTTAAGGTTCGGGTTAGGATTAGGGTTAGGGTTAGGGTTAGGGTTCGCGTTAGGGTTCGGTTTAGGGGTCGGGTTAGGGTTAGGGTTAGTGTTCGGGTTAGGGTTAGGGTTAGGGTTAGGGTTCGGGTTAGTGTTAGGGTTTGGGTTAGGGTTAGTGTTAGGGTTCGGGTTCGGGTTAGGGTTAGGGTTCGGGATAGGGTTAGGGTTAGGGTTCGGGTTAGGGTTCGGGTTAGGGTTAGGATTAGGGTTCGGGTTCGGGCTTAGGGTTAGGGTTAGGGTTCGGGTTAGAGTTAGGATTCGGGTAAGGGCTTATGGTTCGGGTTCGGGTTAGGGTTATTGTTAGGGTTCCGGTTAAGGTTAGGGTTAGGGTTCAGGTTAGGGTTAGGGTTAGGGTTAGGGTTCAGGTTAGGGTTAGGGTTAGGGTTCGGGTTAGGGTTCGGGTTAGGGTTAGGGTTAGGGTTAGGGTTAGGGTTCCGGTTAGGGTTAGGGTTCGGGTAAGGGTTAGGGTTAGGGTTAGGGTTAGGGTTAGGGTTAGGGTTCGGATTAGGGTTAGGGTTAGGGTTCGGGTTAGGGTTCGGGTACGGGTTAGGGTTAGGGTTAGGGTTAGGGTTACCGTTCGGGTTAGGGTTAGGGTTAGGGTTAGGGTTCGGGTTAGGGTTAGGTTTAGGGTTCGGGTTAGGGTTCGGGTTCGGGTTAGGGTTAGGGTTAGGGTTAGCGATCTGGTTAGTGTTAGGGTTCGGGTTAGGGTTAGGGTTAGGTTTAGGGTTAGGGTTAGTGTTAGTGTTAGGGTTAGGGTTCGGATTAGGGTTAGGGGTAGAGTTCGGGTTAGGGTTCCGGTTCGGGTTAGGGATAGTGTTAGGTTTAGGGATAGGGTTAGGGTTAAGGTTAGGGTTAGGGTTAGGGTTCGGGTTAGGGTTAGGGTTAGGGTTCAGGTTAGGGTTTGGGTTAGGGTTAGGGTTAGGGTTCCGTTTAGGGTTAGGATTAGGGTTGGGGTTTGGGTTCGTGTTAGGTTTAGGGTTAGGGTTAGGGTTAGGGTTAAGGTTCGGGGTAGGTTTAGGGTTAAGGTTTGGGTTAGGGTTAGGGTTAGGGTTCGGGTTAGGCTTAGGGTTAGGGTTAGGGTTAGGGTTCGGGTTAGGGTTAGGGTTCCGGTTAGGGTTAGGTTTAGGGTTCGGGTTAGGGTTAGGGTTCGGGTTAGGGTTAGGTTTAGGGTTCGGGTTAGGGTTAGGGTTCGGGTTAGGGATAGGGTTATGGTTAAGGTTAGGGTTCGGGATAGGGTTAGGGTTAGGGTTCGGGTTAGGGTTAGGGTTAGGGTTATGGTTACGGTTAGTGTTCGGGTTAGGGTTAGGTTTAGGGTTAGGGTTAGGGTTAGGGTTAAGGTTCGGGTTAGGGTTAAGGTTCGGGATAGGGTTAGATTTTGTTAGGTTTCGGGTTAGTGTTAGGGTTCGCGTTAGGGTTAGGGTTCGGGTTAGGGTTAGGGTTAGTGTTAGGGTTAGGTTTCGGGTTAGGGTTAGGGTTCGGGTTCGGGTTACGGTTAGGGTTAGGGTTAGGGTTCGTTTTCTGGTTAGGGTTCGGGATAGGGTTAGGGTTCGTGTTAGTGTTAGGGTTCGGGTTCGGGTTAGGGTTAGGGTTCGGGTTTGGTTTAGGGTTAGGGTTAGGGTTAGGGTTAGGGTTCGGATTAGGGTTAGGGGTAGGGTACGGGTTAGGGTTCGTGTTCGGGTTAGTGTTAGGGTTAGGGTAGGGTTAGGGTTCGGGTTACGGTTCGGGTTAGGGTTAGGGTTAGGGTTAGGGTTAGGGATAGGGTTCGGGTTAGGGTTAGGGTTAGGGTTAGGGTTAGTGTTAGAGTTAGGGTTAGGGTTAGGGTTCGGGTTAGGGTTAGGTTTAGGGTTAGTGTTCGGGTTACGGTTAGGGTTAGGGTTCGGGTTGGGTTCGGGTTAGGGTTAGGGTTAGGGTTCGGGTTCAGGTTAGGGTTAGGGTTAGGGTTCGGGTTAGTGTTAGGGTTAGGGCTCGGGTTAGGGTTAGGGTTAGGGTTATGGTTAGGTTTAGGGTTCGGGTTAGTGTTAGGGTTAGGGTTAGGGTTCGGTTTAGGGTTAGGGTTAGGGTTCGGGTTAGGGTTCGGTTTAGGGTTAGGATTAGGGTTAGGGTTCGGGGAAGGGTGAGGGTTAGGGTTAGGGTTCGGTTTAGGGTTAGGGTTAGGGTTAATGTTAGGGTTAGGTTTCGGGTTAGGGTTAGGGTTAAGGTTCGGGTTAGGATTAGGGTTAGGGTTAGGGTTAGGGTTCGCGTTAGGGTTCGGTTTAGGGGTCGGGTTAGGGTTAGGGTTAGTGTTCGGGTTAGGGTTAGGGTTAGGGTTAGGGTTCGGGTTAGTGTTAGGGTTTGGGTTAGGGTTAGTGTTAGGGTTCGGGTTCGGGTTAGGTTTAGGGTTCGGGATAGGTTTAGGGATAGGGTTCGGGTTAGGGTTCGGGTTAGGGTTAGGGTTAGGGTTCGGGTTCGGGCTTAGGGTTAGGGTTAGGGTTCGGGTTAGGGTTCGGGTTAGGGTTAGGATTCGGGTAAGGGGTTATGGTTCGGGTTCGGGTTAGGGTTATTGTTAGGGTTCCGGTTAAGTTTAGGGTTAGTGTTCAGGTTAGGGTTAGGGTTAGGGTTAGGGTTCGGGTTAGGGTTAGGGTTAGGGTTCGGGTTAGGGTTCGGGTTAGGGTTAGGGTTAGGGTTAGGGTTAGGGTTATGGTTACGGTTAGTGTTCGGGTTAGGGTTAGGTTTAGGGTTAGGGTTAGGGTTAGGGTTAAGGTTCGGGTTAGGGTTAAGGTTCGGGATAGGGTTAGATTTTGTTAGGTTTCGGGTTAGTGTTAGGGTTCGCGTTAGGGTTAGGGTTCGGGTTAGGGTTAGGGTTAGTGTTAGGGTTAGGTTTCGGGTTAGGGTTAGGGTTCGGGTTCGGGTTACGGTTAGGGTTAGGGTTAGGGTTCGGTTTCGGGTTAGGTTTCGGGATAGGGTTAGGGTTCGGGTTAGGGTTAGTGTTAGGGTTCGGGTTAGGGTTCGGGTTAGGGTTAGGGTTAGGGTTAGGGTTCCGGTTAGGGTTAGGGTTCGGGTTAGGGTTAGGGTTAGGGTTAGGGTTAGGGTTAGGGTTCGGATTAGGGTTAGGGGTAGGTTTCGGGTTAGGGTTCGGGTACGGGTTAGGGTTAGGGTTAGGGTTAGGGTTACCGTTCGGGTTAGGGTTAGGGTTAGGGTTAGGGTTCGGGTTAGGGTTAGGTTTAGGGTTCGGGTTAGGGTTAGGTTTAGTGTTAGGGTTAGGGTTCGGGTTAGGGTTAGGTTTAGGGTTAGTGTTCGGGTTACGGTTAGGGTTAGGGTTCGGGTTGGGTTCGGGTTAGAGTTAGGGTTAGGGTTCGGGTTCAGTTTAGGGTTAGGGTTTGGGTTAGTGTTCGGGTTAGGGTTAGGGTTCGGGTTAGGGTTAGGGTTCGGTTTAGGGTTAGTGTTAGGGTTAGGAGGTAGGGTTAGGGTTAGGGTTCGGGTTAGGGTTAGGGTTAGGGTTAGGGTTAGGGGTTAGTGTTCGGGTTAGTGTTAGTGTTCGGGTTAGGGTTAGGGTTAGGGTTAGGGTTAGGGTTAGGGTTAGGGTTCGGGTTCGGGTTAGGGTTAGGGTTAGGGTTAGTTTTAGGGTTAGGGTTAGTGTTAGGGGTTAGGGTTAGGGTTAGGGTTCGGGTTAGGGTTAGGGTTACGGTTAGGGTTAGGGTTCGGGTTAGGTTTAGGGTTCGTGTTAGTGTTAGGGTTAGGGTTCGGGTTAGGGTTAGGGTTAGGTTTATGGTTAGGGTTAGGGTTCGGGTTAGGGTTAGGGTTAGGGTTAGGGTTCGGGTTAGGGTTAGGGTTAGGGTTAGGGTTCGGGTTAGGGTTCAGGTTAGGGTTAGGATTAGGGTTAGGGTTCGGGGCAGGGTGAGGGTTAGGGTTAGGTTTCGGTTTAGGGTTAGGGTTAGGGTTAATGTTAGGGTTAGGTTTCGGGTTAGGGTTAGGGTTAAGGTTCGAGTTAGGATTAGGGTTAGGGTTAGGGTTAGGGTTCGCGTTAGGGTTCGGGTTAGGGGTCGGGTTAGGGTTAGGGTTAGGGTTCCGGTTAGGGTTAGTGTTTGGGTTAGGGTTCGGGTTAGTGTTAGGTTTTATGTTAGGGTTAGGGTTAGGGTTCGGGTTCGGGTTAGGGTTAGGGTTCGGGTCGGGTTAGGGTTAGGGTTCGGGTTCGGGGTTAGGGTTAGGGTTAGGGTTCAGGTTAGGGTTCGGGTTAGGGTTAGGATTCGGGTAAGGGGTTATGGTTCGTGTTGGGGTTAGGGTTAGTGTTAGGGTTCCGGTTAAGGTTAGGGTTAGGGTTCGGGTTAGGGTTAGGGTTAGGGTTAAGGTTCGGGGCAGAGTGAGGGTTAGGGTTAGGGTACGGTTTAGGGTTAGGGTTAGGGTTCGGGTTAGGGTTCGGGTTAGGGTTAGGATTAGGGTTAAGGTTCGGGGCAGAGTGAGGGTTAGGGTTAGGGTTCGGGTTAGGGTTAGGGTTAGGGTTAGGGTTCGGGTTAGGGTTCGGGTTAGGGTTAGGATTAGGGTTAAGGTTCGGGGCAGAGTGAGGGTTAGGGTTAGGGTTCGGTTTAGGGTTAGGGTTAGGGTTAATGTTAGGGTTAGGTTTCGGGTTAGGGTTAGGGTTAAGGTTCGGGTTAGGATTAGGGTTAGGGTTAGGGTTAGGGTTCGCGTTAGGGTTCGGGTTAGGGGTCGGGTTAGGGTTAGGGTTCGGGTTCGGGTTCGGTGTAAGGGTTAGGGTTAGGGTTCGGGTTAGGGTTGGGGTTAGGGTTAGGATTCGGGTAAGGGGTTATGGTTCGGGTTCGGGTTAGGGTTAGTGTTAGGGTTCCGGTTAAGGTTACGGTTAGGGTTCGGGTTAGGGTTAGGGTTAGGGTTAGGGTTCGCGTAGGGTTAGGTTTAGGGTTCGGGTTACGTTTCGGGTTAGGGTTAGGGTTAGGGTTCCGGTTAGGGTTAGGGTTCGGGTTAGGGTTAGGGTTAGGGTTAGGGTTAGGGTTAGGGTAGGTTTCGGATTAGGGTTAGGGGTAGGGTTCGGGTTAGGGTTCGGGTACGGGTTAGGTTTAGGGTTAGGGTTAGGGTTAGGGTTCGGGTTAGGGTTAGGGTTAGGGTTAGGGTTAGGGGTTAGGGTTAGGGTTACCGTTCGGGTTAGGGTTAGGGTTAGGGTTATGGTTCGGGTTAGGGTTAGGTTTAGGGTTCGGGTTAGGGTTAGGTTTAGGGTTAGGGTTAGGGTTAGGGTTCGGGTTAGGGTTAGGGTTAGGGTTAGGGTTCGGGTTCGGGGTTAGGTTTAGGGTTATGGTTCGGTTTAGGTTTCGGGTTAGGTTTAGGATTCGGGTAAGGTGTTAGGGTTCGGGTTCGGGTTAGGATTAGGGTTAGGGTTCCGGTTAGGGTTTGGGTTAGGGTTAGGGTTCGGGTTAGGGTTAGGGTTAGGGTTAGGTTTCAGGTTAGGGTTAGGGTTAGGGTTCGGGTTAGGGTTCGTGTTAGGTTTAGGGTTAGGGTTAGGGTTAGGGTTCGGGTTAGGGTTAGGGTTCGGGTTAGGGTTAGGTTTAGGGTTCTGGTTAGGGTTGGGGTTAGGGTTCGGGTTAGGGTTAGGGTTACGGTTAAGGTTAGGGTTCGGGTTAGGGTTAGGTTTAGGGTTCGGGTTAGGGTTAGGGTTAGGGTTATGGTTACGGTTAGGTTTCGGGTTAGGGTTAGGGTTAGGGTTCGGGTTAGGGTTAGGGTTAGGGTTCGGGTTAGGGTTCGTGTTAGGGTTAGGGTTAGGGTTAGGGTTCGGATTAGGGTTCGGGTAAGGTTTAGGGTTCGGTTTAGGGTTAGGGTTAGGGTTAGGGTTCTGGTTAGTGTTAGGGTTCGGGTTTGGGTTAGGGTTACGGTTGGGGTTAGGGTTAGGTTTAGGGTTCGGATTAGGGTTAGGGGAGGGTTCGGGTTAGGGTTCGGGTTCGAGTTAGGGTTAGGGTTAGGGTTAGGGTTAGGGTTCGGGTTCGGGTTCGGGTTAGGGTTAGGGTCAGGGTTAGGGGTTAGGGTTAGGGTTACCATTCGGGTTAGGGTTAGGGTTAGGGTTAGGGTTAGGGTTAGGGTTCGGGTTAGGGTTAGGGTTAGGGTTCGGTTTAGGGTGAGGGTTAAGGTTAGGGTTAGGGTTCGGGTTAGGGTTAGGGTTAGGGTTAGGGTTCGGGTAAGGGTTAGGGTTAGGGTTCAGGTTAGGGTTCAGGTTAGGGTTAGGTTTAGGGTTAGGGTTCGGGTTAGGTTTAGGGTTAGGGTTAGGGTTCGGGTTAGGGTTAGGTTTAGGTTTAGGTTTAGGGTTAGGATTAAGGTTCGGGGTAGGGTTAGGGTTAAGGTTCGGGTTAGGATTAGGGTTAGGGTTAGGGTTAGGGTTCGCGTTAGGGTTCGGTTTAGGGGTCGGGTTAGGGTTAGGGTTAGTGTTCGGGTTAGGGTTAGGGTTAGGGTTAGGGTTCGGGTTAGTGTTAGGGTTTGGGTTAGGGTTAGTGTTAGGGTTCGGGTTCGGGTTAGGGTTAGGGTTCGGGATAGGGTTAGGGTTAGGGTTCGGGTTAGGGTTCGGGTTAGGGTTAGGATTAGGGTTCGGGTTCGGGCTTAGGGTTAGGGTTAGGGTTCGGGTTAGGGTTAGGATTCGGGTAAGGGCTTATGGTTCGGGTTCGGGTTAGGGTTATTGTTAGGGTTCCGGTTAAGGTTAGGGTTAGGGTTCAGGTTAGGGTTAGGGTTAGGGTTAGGGTTCAGGTTAGGGTTAGGGTTAGGGTTCGGGTTAGGGTTCGGGTTAGGGTTAGGGTTAGGGTTAGGGTTAGGGTTCCGGTTAGGGTTAGGGTTCGGGTAAGGGTTAGGGTTAGGGTTAGGGTTAGGGTTAGGGTTAGGGTTCGGTTTAGGGTTAGGGTTAGGGTTCGGGTTAGGGTTCGGGTACGGGTTAGGGTTAGGGTTAGGGTTAGGGTTACCGTTCGGGTTAGGGTTAGGGTTAGGGTTAGGGTTCGGGTTAGGGTTAGGTTTAGGGTTCGGGTTAGGGTTAGGTTTAGTGTTAGGGTTAGGGTTCGGGTTAGGGTTAGGTTTAGGGTTAGTGTTCGGGTTACGGTTAGGGTTAGGGTTCGGGTTGGGTTCGGGTTAGGGTTAGGGTTAGGGTTCGGGTTCAGTTTAGGGTTAAGTTTTGGGTTAGTGTTCGGGTTAGGGTTAGGGTTCGGGTTAGGGTTAGGGTTCGGTTTAGGGTTAGTGTTAGGGTTAGGAGGTAGGGTTAGGGTTAGGGTTCGGGTTAGGGTTAGTGTTAGGGTTAGGGTTAGGGTTAGGGTTCGGGTTAGTGTTAGGGTTAGGGTTAGGGTTAGGGTTAGGGTTCGGGTTAGGGTTAGGGTTAGGGTTGGGTTCGGGTTAGGGTTAGGGTTAGGGTTCGGGTTAGGGTTCGGGTTAGGGTTAGGATTAGGGTTAGGGTTCGGGGCAGGGTGAGGGTTAGGGTTAGGGTTCGGTTTAGGGTTAGGGTTAGGGTTAATGTTAGGGTTAGGTTTCGGGTTAGGGTTAGGGTTAAGGTTCGAGTTAGGATTAGGGTTAGGGTTAGGGTTAGGGTTCGCGTTAGGGTTCGGGTTAGGGGTCGGGTTAGGGTTAGGGTTAGGGTTCGGGTTAGGGTTAGGGTTAGGGTTCAGGTTAGTGTTAGGTTTTGGGTTAGGGTTAGGGTTAGGGTTCGGGTTCGGGTTAGGGTTAGGGTTCGGGTCGGGTTAGGGTTAGGGTTCGGGTTCGGGGTTAGGGTTAGGGTTAGGGTTCAGGTTAGGGTTCGGGTTAGGGTTAGGATTCGGGTAAGGGGTTATGTTTCGTGTTCGGGTTAGGGTTCGTGTTAGGGTTCCGGTTAAGGTTAGGGTTAGGGTTCGGGTTAGGGTTAGGGTTAGGGTTAGGTCCAGGGTTCGGGTTAGGGTTAGGGTTAGGTTTAGGGTTAGGGTTCGGGTGAGGGTTAGTGTTAGGGTTCAGGTTAGGGTTCGGGTTAGGGTTAGGTTAGGGTTAGGGTTCGGGTTAGGGTTAGGGTTAGGGTTAGGGTTAGTGTTCGGGTTAGGGTTAGGTTTAGGGTTAGGGTTAGGGTTAGGGTTAAGGTTTCGGGTTAGGGTTAGGGTTAAGGTTCGGGTTAGGGTTAGAGTTTGGGTTAGGTTTCGGGTTAGGGTTAGGGTTCGCGTTAGGGTTAGGGTTCGGGTTAGGGTTAGGGTTAGTGTTAGGATTAGGGTTCGGGTTAGGGTTAGGGTTCGGGTTCGGGTTACGTTTAGGGTTAGGGTTAGGGTTCGGTTTCGGGTTAGGGTTCGGGATAGGGTTAGGGTTAGGGTTCGGGTTCGGTTTAGGGTTAGGGTTAGGGTTAGGGTTCGGATTAGGGTTAGGGGTACGGTACGGGTTAGGGTTCGTGTTCGGGTTAGTGATAGGGTTAGGGTAGGGTTAGGGTTCGGGTTAGGGTTAGGGTTAGGGTTCGGGTTAGTGTTAGGGTTAGTGGTAGGGTTAGGGTTCGGGTTCGGGTTAGGGTTAGGGTTAGGGTTAGTGTTCGGTTTACGGTTAGGGTTAGGGTACGGATTGTGTTCTGGTGAGGGTTAGGGTTAGGGTTCGGGTTCAGGTTAAGGTTAGGGTTCGGGTTAGTGTTCGGGTTAGGGTTAGGGTTCGGGTTAGGGTTAGTCTTAGGGTTAGGAGGTAGGGTTAGGGTTAGTGTTCGTGTTAGGGTTAGGGTTAGTGTTAGGGTTAGGGGTTAGTGTTCGGGTTAGGGTTAGGGTTCGGGTTAGGGTTAGGGTTAGGGTTAGGGTTAGGGTTAGGGTTCGGTTTCGGGTTAGGGTTAGGGTTAGGATTAAGGTTAGGGTTAGGGTTCGGATTAGTGTTAGCTGTAGGGTTCGGGTTAGGGTTCGGTTTCGGGTTAGGGTTAGGGTTAGGGTCAGGGTTAGGGTTACGGTTCGGGTTAGTGTTAGGGTTAGGGTTCGGTTTAGGGTTAGGGTTAGGGTTATGGTTAGGGTTAGGGTTCTTGTTAGGGTTAGGGTTAGGGTTCGGGTTAGGGTTAGGGTTAGGGTTCGGGTTAGGGTTAGGATTAGGGTTAAGGTTCGGGGCAGAGTGAGGGTTAGTGTTAGGGTACGGTTTAGGGTTAGGGTTAGGGTTCGGGTTAGGGTTCGGGTTAGGGTTAGGATTAGGGTTAAGGTTCGGGGCAGAGTGAGGGTTAGGGTTAGGGTTCGGGTTAGGGTTAGGGTTAGGGTTAGGGTTCGCGTTAGGGTTCGGGTTAGGGTTAGGATTAGGGTTAAGGTTCGGGGCAGAGTGAGGGTTAGTGTTAGGGTTCGGTTTAGGGTTAGGGTTAGGGTTAATGTTAGTGTTAGGTTTCGGGTTAGGGTTAGGGTTAAGGTTTAGGTTAGAATTAGGGTTAGGGTTAGGGTTAGGGTTCGCGTTAGGGTTCGGGTTAGGGGTTGGGTTAGGGTTAGGGTTCGGGTTCGGGTTCGGTGTAAGGGTTAGGGTTAGGGTTCGGGTTAGGGTTCGGGTTAGGGTTAGGATTCGGGTAAGGGGTTATGGTTCGGGTTCGGGTTAGGGTTAGTGTTAGGGTTCCGGTTAAGGTTACGGTTAGGGTTCGGTTTAGGGTTAGGGTTAGGGTTAGGGTTAGGGTTCGCGTAGGGTTAGGGTTAGGGTTCGGGTTACGTTTCGGGTTAGGGTTAGGGTTAGGGTTCCGGTTAGGGTTAGGGTTCGGGTTAGGGTTAGGGTTAGGTTTAGGGTTAGGGTTAGGGTAGGTTTCGGATTAGGGTTAGGGGTAGGGTTCGGGTTAGGTTTCGGGTACGGGTTAGGTTTAGGGTTAGGGTTAGGGTTAGGGTTCGGGTTAGGGTTAGGGTTAGGGTTAGGGTTAGGGGTTAGGGTTAGGGTTACCGTTCGGGTTAGGGTTAGGGTTAGGGTTATGGTTCGGGTTAGTGTTAGGTTTAGGGTTCGGGTTAGGGTTAGGTTTAGGGTTAGGGTTAGGGTTAGGGTTCGGGTTAGGGTTAGGGTTAGGGTTAGGGTTCGGGTTCGGGGTTAGGTTTAGGGTTATGGTTCGGTTTAGGGTTCGGGTTAGGGTTAGGGTTCGGGTTAGTGTTCGGGTAGGGTTAGGGTTCGGGTTAGGGTTAGTGTTAGGGTTAGGAGGTAGGGTTAGGGTTAGGGTTCGTGTTAGGGTTAGGGTTAGTGTTAGGGTTAGGGGTTAGTGTTCGGGTTAGGGTTAGGGTTCGGGTTAGGGTTAGGGTTAGGGTTAGGGTTAGGGTTAGGGTTAGGGTTCGGTTTCGGGTTAGGGTTAGGGTTAGGATTAAGGTTAGGGTTAGGGTTCGGATTAGTGTTAGCTGTAGGGTTCGGGTTAGGCTTCGGTTTCGGGTTAGGGTTAGGGTTAGGGTCAGGGTTAGGGTTAGGGTTCGGGTTAGTGTTAGGGTTAGGGTTCGGTTTAGGGTTAGGGTTAGGGTTATGGTTAGGGTTAGGGTTCGGGTTAGGTTTAGGGTTAGGGTTCGGGTTAGGGTTAGGGTTAGGGTTCGGGTTAGGGTTCGGGTTAGGGTTAGGATTAGGGTTAAGGTTCGGGGCAGAGTGAGGGTTAGTGTTAGGGTACGGTTTAGGGTTAGGGTTAGGGTTCGGGTTAGGGTTCGGGTTAGGGTTACGATTAGGGTTAAGGTTCGGGGCAGAGTGAGGGTTAGGGTTAGGGTTCGGGTTAGGGTTAGGGTTAGGGTTAGGGTTCGGGTTAGGGTTCGGGTTAGGGTTAGGATTAGGGTTAAGGTTCGGGGCAGAGTGAGGGTTAGGTTTAGGGTTCGGTTTAGGGTTAGGGTTAGGGTTAATGTTAGGGTTAGGTTTCGGGTTAGGGTTAGGGTTAAGGTTCGGGTTAGGATTAGGGTTA
This sequence comes from Urocyon cinereoargenteus, assembly GCA_032313775.1. Taxonomy (NCBI): domain Eukaryota; kingdom Metazoa; phylum Chordata; class Mammalia; order Carnivora; family Canidae; genus Urocyon; species Urocyon cinereoargenteus. The sequence continues at coordinate 1,297,646 of JAVLSZ010000035.1, forward strand.
GGGTTAGGGTTAGGGTTCGCGTTAGGGTTCGGGTTAGGGGTCGGGTTAGGGTTAGGGTTCGGGTTCGGGTTCGGTGTAAGGGTTAGGGTTAGGTTTCGGGTTAGGGTTCGGGTTAGGGTTAGGATTCGGGTAAGGGGTTATGGTTCGGGTTCGGGTTAGGGTTAGTGTTAGGGTTCCGGTTAAGGTTACGGTTAGGGTTCGGGTTAGGGTTAGGGTTAGGGTTAGGGTTAGGGTTCGCGTAGGGTTAGTGTTAGGGTTCGGGTTACGTTTCGGGTTAGGGTTAGGGTTAGGGTTCCGGTTAGGGTTAGGGTTCGGGTTAGGGTTAGGGTTAGGTTTAGGGTTAGGGTTAGGGTAGGTTTCGGATTAGGGTTAGGGGTAGGGTTCGGGTTAGGGTTCGGGTACGGGTTAGGTTTAGGGTTAGGGTTAGGGTTAGGGTTCGAGTTAGGGTTAGGGTTAGGTTTCGGGTTAGGAATAGGGTTATGGTTAAGGTTAGGGTTAGGGATAGGGTTAGGGTTAGGGTTCGGGTTAGGGTTAGGGTAAGGGTTATGGTTACGGTTAGTGTTCGGGTTAGGGTTAGGTTTAGGGTTAGGGTTAGGGTTAGAGTTAAGGTTCGGGTTAGGGTTAGGGTTAAGGTTCGGGATAGGGTTAGAGTTTGGGTTAGGTTTCGGGTTAGGGTTAGGGTTCGCGTTAGGGTTAGGGTTCGGGTTAGGGTTAGGGTTAGTGTTAGGGTTAGGTTTCGGGTTAGGGTTAGGGTTCGGGTTCGGGTTACGGTTAGGTTTTGGGTTAGGGTTCGGTTTCGGGTTAGGGTTCGGGATAGCGTTAGGGTTCGTGTTAGGGTTAGGGTTCGGGTTCGTGTTAGGGTTAGGGTTCGGGTTCGGTTTAGGGTTAGGGTTAGGGTTAGGGTTAGGGTTCGGATTAGGGTTAGGGGTAGGGTACGGGTTAGGGTTCGTGTTCGGGTTAGTGTTAGGGTTAGGGTAGGGTTAGGGTTCGGGTTACGGTTCGGGTTAGTGTTAGGGTTAGGGTTAGGGTTAGGTTTAGGGTTCGGGTTAGGGTTAGGGTTACGTTTCGGGTTAGTGTTAGAGTTAGGGTTAGGGTTAGGGTTCGGGTTCGGGTTAGGGTTAGGGTTAGTGTTCGGGTTACGGTTAGGGTTAAGGTTCGGGTTGGGTTCGGGTTAGGGTTAGGGTTAGGGTTCGGGTTCAGGTTAGGGTTAGGGTTCGGGTTAGTGTTCGGGTTAGGGTTAGGGTTCGGGTAAGGGTTAGGGTTCGGTTTAGGGTTAGTGTTAGGGTTAGGAGGTAGGGTTAGGGTTAGGGTTCGGGTTAGGTTTAGGGTTAGGGTTAGGGTTAGGGTTTAGGGTTCGGGCTAGTGTTAGGGTTCGGGTTAGGGTTAGGGTTAGGGTTAGGGTTAGGGTTCGGGTTCGGGTTAGGGTTAGGATTAAGTTTAGGGTTAGGGTTCGGATTAGTGTTAGGTGTAGGGTTCGGGTTAGGGTTCGGGTTCGGGGTAGGGTTAGGGTTAGGGTTAGGGTTACGGTTAGGGTTAGGGTTCGGGTTAGGGTTAGGGTTAGGGTTCGGATTAGGGTTAGGGGTAGGGTTCGGGTTAGGGTTCGGATACGGGTTAGGGTTAGGGTTAGGGTTACGGTTAGGGTTCGGGTTAGGGTTAGGGTTAGGGTTAGCGTTAGGGGTTAGTGTTAGGGATACCGTTCGGCTTAGGGTTAGGGTTAGGGTTAGGGTTAGGGTTAGGGTTAGGGTTCGGGTTAGGGTTAGGTTTAGGGTTTGGGTTAGGGTTAGGGTTAGGGTTAGGGTTAGGGTTAGGGTTCGTGTTAGGGTTAGGGTTAGGGTTAGTGTTCGTGTTACGTTTAGGGTTAGGGTTTGGGTTGGGTTAGGGTTAGGGTTAGGGTTAGGGTTCGGGTTCAGATTAGGTTTATGGTTCGGGTTAGTGTTCGGGTTAGGGTTAGGGTTCGGGTTAGGGTTAGGGTTCGGTTTAGGGTTAGTGTTAGGGTTAGGAGGTAGGGTTAGGGTTAGGGTTCAGGTTAGGTTTAGGGTTAGGGTTAGGGTTAGGGGTTAGGGTTCGGGTTAGTGTTAGGGTTCGGGTTAGGGTTAGGGTTAGGGTTAGGGTTCGGGTTCGGGTTAGGGTTAGGGTTATGGTTAGGGTTAGTGTTAGGGTTAGTGTTAGGGGTTAGGGTTAGGGTTAGGGTTCGGGTTAGGGTTAGGGTTACGGTTAGGGTTAGGGTTCGGGTTAGGGTTAGGGTTCCGGTTAGTGTTAGGGTTAGGGTTCGGTTTAGCGTTAGGGTTAGGTTTATGGTTAGGGTTAGGGTTCGGGTTAGGGTTAGGGTTAGGGTTCGGGTTAGGGTTAGGGTTATGGTTCGGGTTAGGTTTCGGGTTAGGGTTAGGATTAGGGTTAGGGTTCGGGGCAGGGTGATGGTTAGGGTTAGGGTTCGGTTTAGGGTTAGGGTTAGGGTTAATGTTAGGGTTAGGTTTCGGGTTAGGGTTAGGGTTAAGTTTCGAGTTAGGATTAGGGTTAGGGTTAGGGTTAGGGTTCGCGTTAGGGTTCGGGTTAGGGGTCGGGTTAGGGTTAGGGTTAGGGTTCGGGTTAGGGTTCGGGTTAGGGTTAGGATTCGGGTAAGGGGTTAGGGTTCGGGTTCGGGTTAGGGTTAGTGTTAGGGTTCCGGTTAAGGTTAGGGTTAGGGTTCGGGTTAGGGTTAGGGTTAGGGTTAGGGTTCGGGTTAGGGTTAGGGTTAGGGTTCGGGTTAGGGTTCGGGTTAAGGTTAGGGTTAGGGTTAGGGTTAGGGTTCCGGTTAGGGTTAGGGTTCGGTTTAGGGTTAGGGTTAGGGTTAGGGTTAGGGTTCGGATTAGGGTTTGGGGTAGGGTTCGGGTTAGGGTTCGGGTACGGGTTAGGGTTAGGGTTAGGGTTAGGGTTAGGGTTAGGTTTAGGGTTAGGGTTAGGGTTAGGGGTTAGTGTTAAGGTTACCGTTCGGGTTAGGGTTAGGGTTAGGGTTAGGGTTAGGGTTCGGGTTAGGGTTAGGTTTAGGGTTCGGTTTAGGGTTAGGGTTAGGGTTAGGGTTAGGGTTAGGGTTCGGGTTAGGGTTAGGGTTAGTGTTAGGGTTCCGATTAAGGTTAGGTTTAGGGTTCGGGTTAGGGTTAGGGTTAGGGTTAGGTTTCGGGTTAGGGTTCGGGTTAGGGTTAGGGTTAGGGTTAGGGTTCCGGTTAGGGTTTGGGTTCGGGTTAGGGTTAGGGTTAGGGTTAGAGTTAGGTTTACGGTTCGGGTTAGGGTTAGGGTTAGGGTTAGGTTTAGGGGTTAGGGTTAGGGTTACCGTTCGGGTTAGGGTTAGGGTTAGGGTTAGGGTTCGGGTTAGGGTTAGGTTTAGGGTTAGGGTTAGGGTTCTGGTTAGGATTAGGGTTAGGGTTAGGGTTCGGGTTCGGGTTAGGGTTAGGGTTAGGGTTAGGTTTCAGGTTAGGGTTAGGGTTAGGGTTCGGGTTAGGGTTCTTGTTAGGCTTAGGGTTAGGGTTAGGTTTAGGGTTCGGGTTAGGGTTAGGGTTCGGGTTAGGGTTAGGTTTAGGGTTCGGGTTAGGGTTAGGGTTAGGTTTCGGTTTAGGGTTAGGGTTACTGTTAAGGTTAGGGTTCGGGTTAGGGTTAGGGTTAGGGTTCGGGTTAGGGTTAGGGTTAGGGTTATGGTTACGTTTAGGGTTCGGGTTAGGGTTAGGGTTAGGGTTAGGGTTCGGGTTAGTGTTAGGGTTAGGGTTCGGGTTAGGTTTCGGGTTAGGGTTAGGGTTAGGGTTAGGGTTCGGGTTAGGGTTCGGGTTCGGGTTAGAGTTAGGGTTAGGATTAAGGTTAGGGTTAGGGTTCGGATTAGTGTTAGGTGTAGGGTTCGGGTTAGGGTTAGGGTTAGGGTTAGGGTTAGGTTTAGGGTTAGTGTTAGGGGTTAGGGTTAGGGTTAGGGTTAGGGTTACGGTTAGGGTTAGGGTTCGGGTTACGGTTAGGGTTCGGGTTAGTGTTAGGGTTAGTGTTCGGGTTAGGGTTAGGGTTAGGGTTAGGGTTCGGGTTAGGGATAGGGTTAGGGTTCGGGTTAGGGTTCGGGTTAGGGTTAGGATTAGGGTTAGGTTTCGGGGCAGGGTGAGGGTTAGGGTTAGGGTTCGGTTTAGGTTTAGGGTTAGGGTTAATGTTAGGGTTAGGTTTCGGGTTAGGGTTAGGGTTAAGGTTCGAGTTAGGATTAGGGTTAGGGTTAGGGTTAGGGTTCGCGTTAGGGTTCGTTTTAGAGGTCGGGTTAGGGTTAGGGTTAGGTTTCGGGTTAGGGTTAGGTTTAGGGTAAGGGTTAGGGTTCCGGTTAGGATTAGGGTTAGGGTTAGGGTTCGGGTTAGGGTCGGGTTCGGGTTAGGGTTAGGGTTCGGGTTCGGGCTTAGGGTTAGGGTTAGGGTTCGGGTTAGGGTTCGGGTTAGGGTTAGGATTCGGGTAAGGGGTTATGGTTCGGGTTCGGGTTAGGGTTATTGTTAGGGTTCCGGTTAAGTTTAGGGTTAGGGTTCAGGTTAGGGTTAGGGTTAGGGTTAGGGTTCGTGTTAGGGTTAGGGTTAGGTTTCGGCTTAGGGTTCGGGTTAGGGTTAGGGTTAGGGTTAGGGTTAGGGTTAGGGGTTAGTGTTAGGGTTACCGTTCGGGTTAGGGTTAGGGTTAGGGTTAGGGTTAGGGTTAGGGTTCGGGTTAGGGTTAGGTTTAGTGTTCGGGTTATGATTAGGGTTAGGATTAGGGTTAGGGTTCGGGTTAGGGTTAGGTTTAGGTTTAGTGTTTGGTTTACGGTTAGGGTTAGGGTTCGGGTTGGGTTAGGGTTAGGGTTAGGGTTAGGGTTCGGGTTCAGATTAGGGTTAGGTTTCGGGTTAGTGTTCGGGTTAGGGTTAGGGTTCGGGTTAGGGTTAGGGTTCGGGTTAGGGTTAGTGTTAGGGTTAGGAGGTAGGGTTAGGGTTAGGGTTCGGGTTAGGGTTAGGGTTAGGGTTAGGGTTAGGGGTTAGGGTTCGGGTTAGTGTTAGGGTTCGGGTTAGGGTTAGGGTTAGGGTTAGGGTTAGGGTTAGGGTTCGCGTTAGGTTTAGGGTTAGGGTTAGGGATAGGGTTAGTGTTAGGGGTTAGGGTTAGGGTTACGGTTCGGGTTAGGGTTAGGGTTAGGGTTACGGTTAGGGTTAGGGTTCGGGTTAGGGTTAGGGTTCGGGTAAGTGTTAGGGTTAGGGGTCGGGTTAGGGTTAGGGTTAGGGTTATGTTTAGGGTTAGGGTTCGGGTTAGGGTTAGGGTTAGGGTTAGGGTTCGGGTTAGGGTTAGGGTTATGGTTCGGGTTAGGGTTCGGGTTCGGGTTAGGGTTAGGATTAGGGTTAGGGTTCGGGGCAGGGTGAGGGTTAGGGTTAGGTTTCGGTTGAGGGTTAGGGTTAGGGTTAATGTTAGGGTTAGGTTTCGGGTTAGTGTTAGGGTTAAGGTTCGAGTTAGGATTAGGGTTAGGGTTAGGGTTAGGGTTCGCGTTAGGGTTCGGGTTAGGGGTCGGGTTAGGGTTAGGGTTAGGGTTCGGGTTAGGGTTAGGGTTAGGGTTCGGGTTAGTGTTAGGTTTTGGGTTAGGGTTAGGGTTAGGGTTCGGGTTCGGGTTAGGGTTAGTGTTAGGGTTCCGGTTAAGGTTAGGGTTAGGGTTCGAGTTAGGGTTAGGGTTAGGGTTAGGGTTCGGGTTAGGGTTAGGGTTAGGGTTCGGGTTAGGGTTCGGGTTAAGGTTAGGGTTACGGTTAGGGTTAGGGTTCCGGTTAGGGTTAGGGTTCGGGTTAGGGTTAGGGTTAGGGTTAGGGTTAGGGTTAGGGTTCGGATTAGGGTTAGGTGTAGGGTTCGGGTTAGGGTTCGGGTACGGGTTAGGGTTAGGGTTAGGGTTAGGGTTAGGGTTCGGGTTAGGTTTAGGGTTAGGGTTAGGGGTTAGTGTTAGGGTTACCGTTCGGGTTAGGGTTAGGGTTAGGTTTAGGGTTAGGTTTCGGGTTAGGGTTAGGTTTAGGGTTCGGGTTAGGGTTAGGGTTAGGGTTAGGGTTAGGGTTCGGGTTAGGGTTAGGGTTCGGGTTAGGGTTAGGGTTAGTGTTAGGGTTCCGGTTAAGGTTAGGGTTAGTTTTCGGGTTAGGGTTAGGGTTAGGGTTAGGTTTCGGGTTAGGGTTAGGGTTAGGGTTCGGGTTAGGGTTCGGGTTAGGGTTAGGGTTAGGGTTAGGGTTAGGGTTAGGGTTCGGGTTCGGGTTAGGGTTAGGATTAAGTTTAGGGTTAGGGTTCGGATTAGTGTTAGGTGTAGGGTTCGGGTTAGGGTTCGGGTTCGGGGTAGGGTTAGGGTTAGGGTTAGGGTTACGGTTAGGGTTAGGGTTCGGGTTAGGGTTAGGGTTAGGGTTCGGATTAGGGTTAGGGGTAGGGTTCGGGTTAGGGTTCGGATACGGGTTAGGGTTAGGGTTAGGGTTACGGTTAGGGTTCGGGTTAGGGTTAGGGTTAGGGTTAGCGTTAGGGGTTAGTGTTAGGGATACCGTTCGGCTTAGGGTTAGGGTTAGGGTTAGGGTTAGGGTTCGGGTTAGGGTTAGGTTTAGGGTTTGGGTTAGGGTTAGGGTTAGGGTTAGGGTTAGGGTTCGTGTTAGGGTTAGGGTTAGGGTTAGTGTTCGTGTTACGTTTAGGGTTAGGGTTTGGGTTGGGTTAGGGTTAGGGTTAGGGTTAGGGTTCGGGTTCAGATTAGGTTTATGGTTCGGGTTAGTGTTCGGGTTAGGGTTAGGGTTCGGGTTAGGGTTAGGGTTCGGTTTAGGGTTAGTGTTAGGGTTAGGAGGTAGGGTTAGGGTTAGGGTTCAGGTTAGGTTTAGGGTTAGGGTTAGGGTTAGGGGTTAGGGTTCGGGTTAGTGTTAGGGTTCGGGTTAGGGTTAGGGTTAGGGTTAGGGTTCGGGTTCGGGTTAGGGTTAGGGTTATGGTTAGGGTTAGTGTTAGGGTTAGTGTTAGGGGTTAGGGTTAGGGTTAGGGTTCGGGTTAGGGTTAGGGTTACGGTTAGGGTTAGGGTTCGGGTTAGGGTTAGGGTTCCGGTTAGTGTTAGGGTTAGGGTTCGGTTTAGCGTTAGGGTTAGGTTTATGGTTAGGGTTAGGGTTCGGGTTAGGGTTAGGGTTAGGGTTCGGGTTAGGGTTAGGGTTATGGTTCGGGTTAGGTTTCGGGTTAGGGTTAGGATTAGGGTTAGGGTTCGGGGCAGGGTGATGGTTAGGGTTAGGGTTCGGTTTAGGGTTAGGGTTAGGGTTAATGTTAGGGTTAGGTTTCGGGTTAGGGTTAGGGTTAAGTTTCGAGTTAGGATTAGGGTTAGGGTTAGGGTTAGGGTTCGCGTTAGGGTTCGGGTTAGGGGTCGGGTTAGGGTTAGGGTTAGGGTTCGGGTTAGGGTTCGGGTTAGGGTTAGGATTCGGGTAAGGGGTTAGGGTTCGGGTTCGGGTTAGGGTTAGTGTTAGGGTTCCGGTTAAGGTTAGGGTTAGGGTTCGGGTTAGGGTTAGGGTTAGGGTTAGGGTTCGGGTTAGGGTTAGGGTTAGGTTTCGGGTTAGGGTTCGGGTTAAGGTTAGGGTTAGGGTTAGGGTTAGGGTTCCGGTTAGGGTTAGGGTTCGGTTTAGGGTTAGGGTTAGGGTTAGGGTTAGGGTTCGGATTAGGGTTAGGGGTAGGGTTCGGGTTAGGGTTCGGGTACGGGTTAGGGTTAGGGTTAGGGTTAGGGTTAGGGTTAGGTTTAGGGTTAGGGTTAGGGTTAGGGGTTAGTGTTAAGGTTACCGTTCGGGTTAGGGTTAGGGTTAGGGTTAGGGTTAGGGTTCGGGTTAGGGTTAGGTTTAGGGTTCGGTTTAGGGTTAGGGTTAGGGTTAGGGTTAGGGTTAGGGTTCGGGTTAGGGTTAGGGTTAGTGTTAGGGTTCCGATTAAGGTTAGGTTTAGGGTTCGGGTTAGGGTTAGGGTTAGGGTTAGGTTTCGGGTTAGGGTTCGGGTTAGGGTTAGGGTTAGGGTTAGGGTTCCGGTTAGGGTTAGGGTTCGGGTTAGGGTTAGGGTTAGGGTTAGAGTTAGGTTTAGGGTTCGGGTTAGGGTTAGGGTTAGGGTTAGGTTTAGGGGTTAGGGTTAGGGTTACCGTTCGGGTTAGGGTTAGGGTTAGGGTTAGGGTTCGGGTTAGGGTTAGGTTTAGGGTTAGGGTTAGGGTTCTGGTTAGGATTAGGGTTAGGGTTAGGGTTCGGGTTAGGGTTAGGGTTAGGGTTAGGGTTAGGTTTCAGGTTAGGGTTAGGGTTAGGGTTCGGGTTAGGGTTCTTGTTAGGCTTAGGGTTAGGGTTAGGTTTAGGGTTCGGGTTAGGGTTAGGGTTCGGGTTAGGGTTAGGTTTAGGGTTCGGGTTAGGGTTAGGGTTAGGTTTCGGTTTAGGGTTAGGGTTACTGTTAAGGTTAGGGTTCGGGTTAGGGTTAGGGTTAGGGTTCGGGTTAGGGTTAGGGTTAGGGTTATGGTTACGTTTAGGGTTCGGGTTAGGGTTAGGGTTAGGGTTAGGGTTCGGGTTAGTGTTAGGGTTAGGGTTCGGGTTAGGTTTCGGGTTAGGGTTAGGGTTAGGGTTAGGGTTAGGGTTAGGGTTAGGGTTCGGGTTCGGGTTAGAGTTAGGGTTAGGATTAAGGTTAGGGTTAGGGTTCGGATTAGTGTTAGGTGTAGGGTTCGGGTTAGGGTTAGGGTTAGGGTTAGGGTTAGGGTTAGTGTTAGGGGTTAGGGTTAGGGTTAGGGTTAGGGTTAGGGTTACGGTTAGGGTTAGGGTTCGGGTTACGGTTAGGGTTCGGGTTAGTGTTAGGGTTAGTGTTCGGGTTAGGGTTAGGGTTAGGGTTAGGGTTCGGGTTAGGGATAGGGTTAGGGTTCGGGTTAGGGTTCGGGTTAGGGTTAGGATTAGGGTTAGGTTTCGGGGCAGGGTGAGGGTTAGGGTTAGGGTTCGGTTTAGGTTTAGGGTTAGGGTTAATGTTAGGGTTAGGTTTCGGGTTAGGGTTAGGGTTAAGGTTCGAGTTAGGATTAGGGTTAGGGTTAGGGTTAGGGTTCGCGTTAGGGTTCGTTTTAGAGGTCGGGTTAGGGTTAGGGTTAGGTTTCGGGTTAGGGTTAGGTTTAGGGTAAGGGTTAGGGTTCCGGTTAGGATTAGGGTTAGGGTTAGGGTTCGGGTTAGGGTCGGGTTCGGGTTAGGGTTAGGGTTCGGGTTCGGGCTTAGGGTTAGGGTTAGGGTTCGGGTTAGGGTTCGGGTTAGGGTTAGGATTCGGGTAAGGGGTTATGGTTCGGGTTCGGGTTAGGGTTATTGTTAGGGTTCCGGTTAAGTTTAGGGTTAGGGTTCAGGTTAGGGTTAGGGTTAGGGTTAGGGTTCGTGTTAGGGTTAGGGTTAGGTTTCGGCTTAGGGTTCGGGTTAGGGTTAGGGTTAGGGTTAGGGTTAGGGGTTAGTGTTAGGGTTACCGTTCGGGTTAGGGTTAGGGTTAGGGTTAGGGTTAGGGTTAGGGTTCGGGTTAGGGTTAGGTTTAGTGTTCGGGTTATGATTAGGGTTAGGATTAGGGTTAGGGTTCGGGTTAGGGTTAGGTTTAGGTTTAGTGTTTGGTTTACGGTTAGGGTTAGGGTTCGGGTTGGGTTAGGGTTAGGGTTAGGGTTAGGGTTCGGGTTCAGATTAGGGTTAGGTTTCGGGTTAGTGTTCGGGTTAGGGTTAGGGTTCGGGTTAGGGTTAGGGTTCGGGTTAGGGTTAGTGTTAGGGTTAGGAGGTAGGGTTAGGGTTAGGGTTCGGGTTAGGGTTAGGGTTAGGGTTAGGGTTAGGGGTTAGGGTTCGGGTTAGTGTTAGGGTTCGGGTTAGGGTTAGGGTTAGGGTTAGGGTTAGGGTTAGGGTTCGCGTTAGGTTTAGGGTTAGGGTTAGGGATAGGGTTAGTGTTAGGGGTTAGGGTTAGGGTTACGGTTCGGGTTAGGGTTAGGGTTAGGGTTACGGTTAGGGTTAGGGTTCGGGTTAGGGTTAGGGTTCGGGTAAGTGTTAGGGTTAGGGGTCGGGTTAGGGTTAGGGTTAGGGTTATGTTTAGGGTTAGGGTTCGGGTTAGGGTTAGGGTTAGGGTTAGGGTTCGGGTTAGGGTTAGGGTTATGGTTCGGGTTAGGGTTCGGGTTCGGGTTAGGGTTAGGATTAGGGTTAGGGTTCGGGGCAGGGTGAGGGTTAGGGTTAGGTTTCGGTTGAGGGTTAGGGTTAGGGTTAATGTTAGGGTTAGGTTTCGGGTTAGTGTTAGGGTTAAGGTTCGAGTTAGGATTAGGGTTAGGGTTAGGGTTAGGGTTCGCGTTAGGGTTCGGGTTAGGGGTCGGGTTAGGGTTAGGGTTAGGGTTCGGGTTAGGGTTAGGGTTAGGGTTCGGGTTAGTGTTAGGTTTTGGGTTAGGGTTAGGGTTAGGGTTCGGGTTCGGGTTAGGGTTAGTGTTAGGGTTCCGGTTAAGGTTAGGGTTAGGGTTCGAGTTAGGGTTAGGGTTAGGGTTAGGGTTCGGGTTAGGGTTAGGGTTAGGGTTCGGGTTAGGGTTCGGGTTAAGGTTAGGGTTACGGTTAGGGTTAGGGTTCCGGTTAGGGTTAGGGTTCGGGTTAGGGTTAGGGTTAGGGTTAGGGTTAGGGTTAGGGTTCGGATTAGGGTTAGGTGTAGGGTTCGGGTTAGGGTTCGGGTACGGGTTAGGGTTAGGGTTAGGGTTAGGGTTAGGGTTCGGGTTAGGTTTAGGGTTAGGGTTAGGGGTTAGTGTTAGGGTTACCGTTCGGGTTAGGGTTAGGGTTAGGTTTAGGGTTAGGTTTCGGGTTAGGGTTAGGTTTAGGGTTCGGGTTAGGGTTAGGGTTAGGGTTAGGGTTAGGGTTCGGGTTAGGGTTAGGGTTCGGGTTAGGGTTAGGGTTAGTGTTAGGGTTCCGGTTAAGGTTAGGGTTAGTTTTCGGGTTAGGGTTAGGGTTAGGGTTAGGTTTCGGGTTAGGGTTAGGGTTAGGGTTCGGGTTAGGGTTCGGGTTAGGGTTAGGGTTAGGGTTAGGGTTAGGGTTAGGGTTCGGGTTCGGGTTAGGGTTAGGATTAAGTTTAGGGTTAGGGTTCGGATTAGTGTTAGGTGTAGGGTTCGGGTTAGGGTTCGGGTTCGGGGTAGGGTTAGGGTTAGGGTTAGGGTTACGGTTAGGGTTAGGGTTCGGGTTAGGGTTAGGGTTAGGGTTCGGATTAGGGTTAGGGGTAGGGTTCGGGTTAGGGTTCGGATACGGGTTAGGGTTAGGGTTAGGGTTACGGTTAGGGTTCGGGTTAGGGTTAGGGTTAGGGTTAGCGTTAGGGGTTAGTGTTAGGGATACCGTTCGGCTTAGGGTTAGGGTTAGGGTTAGGGTTAGGGTTAGGGTTCGGGTTAGGGTTAGGTTTAGGGTTTGGGTTAGGGTTAGGGTTAGGGTTAGGGTTAGGGTTCGTGTTAGGGTTAGGGTTAGGGTTAGTGTTCGTGTTACGTTTAGGGTTAGGGTTTGGGTTGGGTTAGGGTTAGGGTTAGGGTTAGGGTTCGGGTTCAGATTAGGTTTATGGTTCGGTTTAGTGTTCGGGTTAGGGTTAGGGTTCGGGTTAGGGTTAGGGTTCGGTTTAGGGTTAGTGTTAGGGTTAGGAGGTAGGGTTAGGGTTAGGGTTCAGGTTAGGTTTAGGGTTAGGGTTAGGGTTAGGGGTTAGGGTTCGGGTTAGTGTTAGGGTTCGGGTTAGGGTTAGGGTTAGGGTTAGGGTTCGGGTTCGGGTTAGGGTTAGGGTTATGGTTAGGGTTAGTGTTAGGGTTAGTGTTAGGGGTTAGGGTTAGGGTTAGGGTTCGGGTTAGGGTTAGGGTTACGGTTAGGGTTAGGGTTCGGGTTAGGGTTAGGGTTCCGGTTAGTGTTAGGGTTAGGGTTCGGTTTAGCGTTAGGGTTAGGTTTATGGTTAGGGTTAGGGTTCGGGTTAGGGTTAGGGTTAGGGTTCGGGTTAGGGTTAGGGTTATGGTTCGGGTTAGGTTTCGGGTTAGGGTTAGGATTAGGGTTAGGGTTCGGGGCAGGGTGATGGTTAGGGTTAGGGTTCGGTTTAGGGTTAGGGTTAGGGTTAATGTTAGGGTTAGGTTTCGGGTTAGGGTTAGGGTTAAGTTTCGAGTTAGGATTAGGGTTAGGGTTAGGGTTAGGGTTCGCGTTAGGGTTCGGGTTAGGGGTCGGGTTAGGGTTAGGGTTAGGGTTCGGGTTAGGGTTCGGGTTAGGGTTAGGATTCGGGTAAGGGGTTAGGGTTCGGGTTCGGGTTAGGGTTAGTGTTAGGGTTCCGGTTAAGGTTAGGGTTAGGGTTCGGGTTAGGGTTAGGGTTAGGGTTAGGGTTCGGGTTAGGGTTAGGGTTAGGGTTCGGGTTAGGGTTCGGGTTAAGGTTAGGGTTAGGGTTAGGGTTAGGGTTCCGGTTAGGGTTAGGGTTCGGTTTAGGGTTAGGGTTAGGGTTAGGGTTAGGGTTCGGATTAGGGTTAGGGGTAGGGTTCGGGTTAGGGTTCGGGTACGGGTTAGGGTTAGGGTTAGGGTTAGGGTTAGGGTTAGGTTTAGGGTTAGGGTTAGGGTTAGGGGTTAGTGTTAAGGTTACCGTTCGGGTTAGGGTTAGGGTTAGGGTTAGGGTTAGGGTTCGGGTTAGGGTTAGGTTTAGGGTTCGGTTTAGGGTTAGGGTTAGGGTTAGGGTTAGGGTTAGGGTTCGGGTTAGGGTTAGGGTTAGTGTTAGGGTTCCGATTAAGGTTAGGTTTAGGGTTCGGGTTAGGGTTAGGGTTAGGGTTAGGTTTCGGGTTAGGGTTCGGGTTAGGGTTAGGGTTAGGCTTAGGGTTCCGGTTAGGGTTAGGGTTCGGGTTAGGGTTAGGGTTAGGGTTAGAGTTAGGTTTAGGGTTCGGGTTAGGGTTAGGGTTAGGGTTAGGTTTAGGGGTTAGGGTTAGGGTTACCGTTCGGGTTAGGGTTAGGGTTAGGGTTAGGGTTCGGGTTAGGGTTAGGTTTAGGGTTAGGGTTAGGGTTCTGGTTAGGATTAGGGTTAGGGTTAGGGTTCGGGTTAGGGTTAGGGTTAGGGTTAGGGTTAGGTTTCAGGTTAGGGTTAGGGTTAGGGTTCGGGTTAGGGTTCTTGTTAGGCTTAGGGTTAGGGTTAGGTTTAGGGTTCGGGTTAGGGTTAGGGTTCGGGTTAGGGTTAGGTTTAGGGTTCGGGTTAGGGTTAGGGTTAGGTTTCGGTTTAGGGTTAGGGTTACTGTTAAGGTTAGGGTTCGGGTTAGGGTTAGGGTTAGGGTTCGGGTTAGGGTTAGGGTTAGGGTTATGGTTACGTTTAGGGTTCGGGTTAGGGTTAGGGTTAGGGTTAGGGTTCGGGTTAGTGTTAGGGTTAGGGTTCGGGTTAGGTTTCGGGTTAGGGTTAGGGTTAGGGTTAGGGTTAGGGTTAGGGTTCGGGTTCGGGTTAGAGTTAGGGTTAGGATTAAGGTTAGGGTTAGGGTTCGGATTAGTGTTAGGTGTAGGGTTCGGGTTAGGGTTAGGGTTAGGGTTAGGGTTAGGGTTAGTGTTAGGGGTTAGGGTTAGGGTTAGGGTTAGGGTTAGGGTTACGGTTAGGGTTAGGGTTCGGGTTACGGTTAGGGTTCGGGTTAGTGTTAGGGTTAGTGTTCGGGTTAGGGTTAGGGTTAGGGTTAGGGTTCGGGTTAGGGATAGGGTTAGGGTTCGGGTTAGGGTTCGGGTTAGGGTTAGGATTAGGGTTAGGTTTCGGGGCAGGGTGAGGGTTAGGGTTAGGGTTCGGTTTAGGTTTAGGGTTAGGGTTAATGTTAGGGTTAGGTTTCGGGTTAGGGTTAGGGTTAAGGTTCGAGTTAGGATTAGGGTTAGGGTTAGGGTTAGGGTTCGCGTTAGGGTTCGTTTTAGAGGTCGGGTTAGGGTTAGGGTTAGGTTTCGGGTTAGGGTTAGGTTTAGGGTAAGGGTTAGGGTTCCGGTTAGGATTAGGGTTAGGGTTAGGGTTCGGGTTAGGGTCGGGTTCGGGTTAGGGTTAGGGTTCGGGTTCGGGCTTAGGGTTAGGGTTAGGGTTCGGGTTAGGGTTCGGGTTAGGGTTAGGATTCGGGTAAGGGGTTATGGTTCGGGTTCGGGTTAGGGTTATTGTTAGGGTTCCGGTTAAGTTTAGGGTTAGGGTTCAGGTTAGGGTTAGGGTTAGGGTTAGGGTTCGTGTTAGGGTTAGGGTTAGGTTTCGGCTTAGGGTTCGGGTTAGGGTTAGGGTTAGGGTTAGGGTTAGGGTTAGGGGTTAGTGTTAGGGTTACCGTTCGGGTTAGGGTTAGGGTTAGGGTTAGGGTTAGGGTTAGGGTTCGGGTTAGGGTTAGGTTTAGTGTTCGGGTTATGATTAGGGTTAGGATTAGGGTTAGGGTTCGGGTTAGGGTTAGGTTTAGGTTTAGTGTTTGGTTTACGGTTAGGGTTAGGGTTCGGGTTGGGTTAGGGTTAGGGTTAGGGTTAGGGTTCGGGTTCAGATTAGGGTTAGGTTTCGGGTTAGTGTTCGGGTTAGGGTTAGGGTTCGGGTTAGGGTTAGGGTTCGGGTTAGGGTTAGTGTTAGGGTTAGGAGGTAGGGTTAGGGTTAGGGTTCGGGTTAGGGTTAGGGTTAGGGTTAGGGTTAGGGGTTAGGGTTCGGGTTAGTGTTAGGGTTCGGGTTAGGGTTAGGGTTAGGGTTAGGGTTAGGGTTAGGGTTCGCGTTAGGTTTAGGGTTAGGGTTAGGGATAGGGTTAGTGTTAGGGGTTAGGGTTAGGGTTACGGTTCGGGTTAGGGTTAGGGTTAGGGTTACGGTTAGGGTTAGGGTTCGGGTTAGGGTTAGGGTTCGGGTAAGTGTTAGGGTTAGGGGTCGGGTTAGGGTTAGGGTTAGGGTTATGTTTAGGGTTAGGGTTCGGGTTAGGGTTAGGGTTAGGGTTAGGGTTCGGGTTAGGGTTAGGGTTATGGTTCGGGTTAGGGTTCGGGTTCGGGTTAGGGTTAGGATTAGGGTTAGGGTTCGGGGCAGGGTGAGGGTTAGGGTTAGGTTTCGGTTGAGGGTTAGGGTTAGGGTTAATGTTAGGGTTAGGTTTCGGGTTAGGGTTAGGGTTAAGGTTCGAGTTAGGATTAGGGTTAGGGTTAGGGTTAGGGTTCGCGTTAGGGTTCGGGTTAGGGGTCGGGTTAGGGTTAGGGTTAGGGTTCGGGTTAGGGTTAGGGTTAGGGTTCGGGTTAGTGTTAGGTTTTGGGTTAGGGTTAGGGTTAGGGTTCGGGTTCGGGTTAGGGTTAGTGTTAGGGTTCCGGTTAAGGTTAGGGTTAGGGTTCGAGTTAGGGTTAGGGTTAGGGTTAGGGTTCGGGTTAGGGTTAGGGTTAGGGTTCGGGTTAGGGTTCGGGTTAAGGTTAGGGTTACGGTTAGGGTTAGGGTTCCGGTTAGGGTTAGGGTTCGGGTTAGGGTTAGGGTTAGGGTTAGGGTTAGGGTTAGGGTTCGGATTAGGGTTAGGTGTAGGGTTCGGGTTAGGGTTCGGGTACGGGTTAGGGTTAGGGTTAGGGTTAGGGTTAGGGTTCGGGTTAGGTTTAGGGTTAGGTTTAGGGGTTAGTGTTAGGGTTACCGTTCGGGTTAGGGTTAGGGTTAGGTTTAGGGTTAGGTTTCGGGTTAGGGTTAGGTTTAGGGTTCGGGTTAGGGTTAGGGTTAGGGTTAGGGTTAGGGTTAGGGTTCGGGTTAGGGTTAGGGTTCGGGTTAGGGTTAGGGTTAGTGTTAGGGTTCCGGTTAAGGTTAGGGTTAGTTTTCGGGTTAGGGTTAGGGTTAGGGTTAGGTTTCGGGTTATGGTTAGGGTTAGGGTTCGGGTTAGGGTTCGGGTTAGGGTTAGGGTTAGGGTTAGGGTTCCGGTTAGGGTTAGGGTTAGGGTTCGGGTTAGGGTTAGGGTTAGGGTTAGGGTTATGGTTAAGGTTCGGGTTAGGGTGAGGGTTAGGGTTAGGGTTCGGATTAGGGTTAGGGGTAGGGTTCGGGTTAGGGTTCGGGTACGGGTTAGGGTTAGGGTTAGGGTTAGGGTTAGGGGTTAGTGTTAGGGTTACCGTTCGGGTTAGGGTTAGGGTTAGGGTTAGGGTTAGGGTTAGGGTTAGGGTTCGGGTTAGGGTTAGGTTTAGGGTTCGGGTTATGATTAAGGTTATGGTTAGGGTTAGGGTTCGGGTTAGGGTTAGGGTTAGGGTTAGTGTTTGGGTTACGGTTAGGGTTAGGGTTCGGGTTGGGTTAGGGTTAGGGTTAGGGTTAGGGTTCGGGTTCAGATTAGGGTTAGGTTTCGGGTTAGTGTTCGGGTTAGGGTTAGGGTTCGGGTTAGGGTTAGGGTTCGGGTTAGGGTTAGTGTTAGGGTTAGGAGGTAGGGTTAGGGTTAGGGTTCGGGTTAGTGTTAGGGTTAGGGTTAGGGTTAGGGGTTAGGGTTCGGGTTAGTGTTAGGGTTCGGGTTAGGGTTAGGGTTAGGGTTAGGGTTAGGGTTAGGTTTCGGGTTCGGGTTAGTTTTAGGGTTAGGGTTAGGGAAAAGGTTAGTGTTAGGGGTTAGGGTTAGGGTTACGGTTCGGGTTAGGGTTAGGGTTACGGTTAGGGTTAGGGTTCGGGTTAGGGTTAGGGTTCGGGTTAGTGTTAGGGTTAGGGTTCGTGTTAGGTTTAGGGTTAGGGTTAGGGTTATGGTTAGGGTTAGGGTTCGGGTTAGGGTTAGGGTTTGGGTTAGGGTTCGGGTTCGGGTTAGGGTTCGGGTTAGGGTTAGTGTTAGGGTTAGGAGGTAGGGTTAGGGTTAGGGTTCGGGTTAGTGTTAGGGTTAGGGTTAGGGTTAGGGGTTAGGGTTCGGGTTAGTGTTAGGGTTCGGGTTAGGGTTAGGGTTAGGGTTAGGGTTAGGGTTAGGTTTCGGGTTCGGGTTAGTTTTAGGGTTAGGGTTAGGGAAAAGGTTAGTGTTAGGGGTTAGGGTTAGGGTTACGGTTCGGGTTAGGGTTAGGGTTACGGTTAGGGTTAGGGTTCGGGTTAGGGTTAGGGTTCGGGTTAGTGTTAGGGTTAGGGTTCGTGTTAGGTTTAGGGTTAGGGTTAGGGTTATGGTTAGGGTTAGGTTTCGGGTTAGGGTTAGGGTTTGGGTTAGGGTTCGGGTTCGGGTTAGGGTTATGGTTCGGGTTAGGTTTCGGGTTCGGGTTAGGGTTAGGATTAGGGTTAGGGTTCGGGGCAGGGTGAGGGTTAGGGTTAGTGTTCGGTTTAGGGTTAGGGTTAGTGTTAATGTTAGGGTTAGGTTTCGGGTTAGGGTTAGGGTTAAGGTTCGAGTTAGGATTAGGGTTAGGGTTAGGGTTAGGGTTCGCGTTAGGGTTCGGGTTAGGGGTCGGGTTAGGGTTAGGGTTAGGGTTTGGGTTAGGGTTAGGGTTAGGGTTCGGGTTAGTGTTAGGTTTTGGGTTAGGGTTAGGGTTAGGGTTCGGGTTCGGGTTAGGGTTAGGATTCGGGTCGGGTTTGGGTTAGGGTTCGGGTTAGGGTTCGGGTTAGGGTTAGTGTTAGGGTTCGGGTTCGGGGTTAGGGTTAGGGTTAGGGTTCGGGTTAGGGTTCGGGTTAGGGTTAGGATTCGGGAAAGGGGTTATGTTTCGGGTTCGGTTTAGGGTTAGTGTTAGGGTTCCGGTTAAGGTTAGGGTTAGATTTCGGGTTAGGGTTAGGGTTAGGGTTAGGGTTCGGGTTAGGGTTAGGGTTAGGGTTCGGGTTAGGGTTCGGGTTAAGGTTAGGGTTACGGTTAGTGTTAGGGTTCCGGTTAGGTTTAGGTTTCGGGTTCGGGTTCGGGTTAGGGTTAGGGTTAGGGTTAGGGTTCGGATTAGGGTTAGGGGTAGGGTTCGGGTTAGGGTTCGGGTACGGGTTAGGGTTAGGGTTAGGGTTAGGGTTAGGGTTAGGGTTAGGGTTAGGGTTAGGGTTCGGGTTAGGGTTAGCGTTAGGGTTAGGGGTTAGTGTTAGGGTTACCGTTCGGGTTAGGGCTAGGGTTAGGTTTAGGGTTAGGTTTCGCGTTAGGGTTAGGTTTAGGGTTCGGGTTAGGGTTAGGGTTAGGGTTAGGGTTAGGGTTCGGGTTTGGGTTAGGGTTCGGGTTAGGGTTAGGGTTAGTGTTAGGGTTCCGGTTAAGGTTAGGGTTAGGGTTCGGGTTAGGGTTAGGGTTAGGGTTAGGTTTCGGGTTAGGGTTAGGTTTAGGGTTCGGGTTAGGGTTCGGGTTAGGGTTAGGGTTAGGGTTAGGGTTAGGGTTCCGGTTAGGGTTAGGGTTCGGGTTAGGGTTAGGGTTAGGGTTAGGGTTAGGGTTCGGGTTAGGGGTAGGGGTAGGGTTCGCTTTAGGGTTAGTTTTATGGTTAAGGTTAGGGTTCGGGTTAGGTTTAGGGTTAGGGTTCGGGTTAGGGTTAGGGTTAGGGTTATGGTTACTTTTAGGGTTCGGGTTAGGGTTAGGGTTAGGGTTAGTGTTCGGGTTAGGGTTAGTGTTAGGGTTCGGGTTAGGGTTCGGGTTAGGGTTAGGGTTAGGGTTAGGGTTCGGGTTAGGGTTCGGGTTCGGGTTAGGGTTAGGGTTAGGATTAAGGTTAGGGTTAGGGTTCGGATTAGTGTTAGGTGTAGGGTTCGGGTTAGGGTTCGGGTTCGGGTTAGGGGTCGGGTTAGGGTTAGGATTCGGGTAAGGGGTTATGGTTCGGGTTCGGGTAAGGGTTAGTGTTAGGGTTCCGGTTAAGGTTAGGGTTAGGGTTCGAGTTAGGATTAGGGTTAGGGTTAGGGTTAGGGTTCGGGTTAAGGTTAGGGTTAGGGTTAGGGTTCGGGTTAGTGTTAGGGTTTGGGTTAGGGTTAGGGTTAGGGTTCGGGTTCGGGTTAGGGTTAGGGTTCGGGATCGGGTTAGGGTTAGGGTTCGGGTTAGGGTTCGGGTTAGGGTTAGGGTTAGGGTTCGGGTTCGGGGTTAGGGTTAGGGTTAGGGTTCGGGTTAGGGTTAGGATTCGGGTAAGGGGTTATGGTTCGGGTTCGGGTTAGGGTTAGTGTTAGGGTTCCGGTTAAGGTTAGGGTTAGGGTTCGGGTTAGGGTTAGGGTTAGTGTTAGGGTTCGGGTTAGGGTTAGGGTTAGGGTTCGGGTTAGGGTTCGGGTTAGGGTTAGGGTTAGGGTTAGGGTTCCGGTTAGGGTTAGGGTTCGGGTTAGGTTTAGGGTTAGGGTTAGGGTTAGGGTTAGGGTTCGGATTAGGGTTAGGGGTAGGGTTCGGGTTAGGGTTCGGGTACGGGTTAGGGTTAGGGTTAGGGTTAGGGTTAGGGTTAGGGTTCGGGTTAGGGTTAGGGTTAGGGTTAGGGTTCGGGTTAGGGTTCGGTTTAGGGTTCGGGTTAGGGTTAGGGTTAGGGTTAGGGTTCGGGTTAGGTTTAGGGTTCGGGTTAGGGTTAGGGTTAGTGTTAGGGTTCCGGTTCAGGTTAGGGTTAGGGTTAGGGTTAGGGTTAGGGTTAGGGTTAGGGTTCGGGTTAGGGTTCGGGTTCGGGTTAGGGTTAGGGTTAGGGTTCCGGTTAGGGTTAGGGTTCGGGTTAGGGTTCGGGTTAGGTTTAGGGTTAGAGTTAGGGTTCGGATTAGGGTTAAGGGTAGGGTTCGGGTTAGGGTTCGGGTTAGGGTTCGGGTACGGGTTAGGGTTAGTTTTAGGGTTAGGGTTAGGGTTCGGGTTAGGGTTAGGGTTAGGGTTAGGGTTAGGGGTTAGGGTTAGGGTTACCGTTCGGGTTAGGGTTAGGGTTAGGGTTAGGGTTCGGGTTAGGGTTAGGTTTAGTGTTCGGTTTAGGTTTAGGGTTAGGGTTAGGGTTAGGGTTCGGGTTAGGTTTAGGGTTAGGGTTCGGGTTTGGGGTTAGGGTTAGGGTTAGGGTTCGGGTTAGGTTTCGGGTTAGGGTTAGGATTCGGGTAAGGGGTTAGTGTTCGGGTTCGGGTTAGGATTAGGATTAGGGTTCCGGTTAGGATTAGGGTTAGGGTTAGGGTTCGGGTTAGGGTTAGGGTTAGGTTTAGTGTTAGGGTTCAGGTTAGAGTTAAGGTTAGGGTTCGGGTTAGGGTTCGTGTTAGGCTTAGGGTTAGGGTTAGGGTTAGGGTTCGGGTTAGGGTTAGGGTTAGGGTTAGGGTTCGGGTTAGGGTTCGGGTTAGGGTTAGGCTTAGGGTTAGGTTCGGGTTAGGGTGAGGGTTAGGGTTAGGTTTCGGGTTAGGGTTAGTGTTAGGGTTAGGGTTCTGGTTAGGGTTAGGGTTCAGGTTAGGTTTAGTGTTAGGGTTAGGGTTAGGGTTAGGGTACGGATTAGGGTTAGGGGTAGGGTTCGGGTTAGGGTTCGGGTTCGAGTTAGGGTTAGGGTTAGGTTTAGGGTTAGGGTTCATGTTAGGGTTCGGGTTCGGGTTAGGGTTAGGGTAAGGATTCGGGTTAGGGTTCGGGTTAGGGTTCGGGTTAGGGTTAGGGTTTGGGTTAGGGTTAGGGTTAGGGTTAGGGTTCGGGTTAGGGTTAGGGTTAGGGTTAGGGGTTAGGGTTCGGGTTCGGGTTATGGTTCGGGTTAGGGTTAGGGTTAGTGTTAGGGTTAGTGTTAGGTTTAGGGTTCGGGTTCGGTTTAGGGTTAGTGTTAGGGTTAGGGTTCAGGTTCGGGTTAGGGTTCGGGTTCGGGTTACTGTTAGGGTTCGGGTTCGGGTTCGGGTTAGGGTTAGTGTTAGGGTTCGGGTTATTTTTAGTGTTCGGGTTAGGGGTAGGGATCGGGTTCGGGTTAGGTTTAGGGTTCTGGTTAGGGTTCGGGTTAGGGTTAGAGTTCGGTTAGGGTTAGGGTTCGGGTTAGGGTTAGGGTTAGGTTTAGGAGGTAGGGTTAGGGTTATGGTTCGGGTTAGGGTTAGGGTTAGGGTTAGGTTTAGGGGTTAGGGTTCGGTTTAGTGTTAGGGTTCGGGTTAGGGTTAGGGTTTGGGTTAGTGTTAGGGTTAGGGTTCCGGTTCGGGTTAGGGTTAGTGTTTGGGTTAGTGTTAGATTTCGGATTAGGGTTAGGGTTCGGTTTAGGGTTCGGGTTCGGGTTCGGGTTAGGGTTAGGGTTAGGGTACGGGTTAGGGTTAGGGTTAGGGTTAGGGGTTAGGGTTAGGGTTAGGGTTCGGGTTAGGTTTAGGGTTACGGTTAGGGTTAGGGTTCGGGCTAGGTTTAGGGTAGGGTTCGTGTTAGGTTTAGGGCTAGGGTTATGGTTAGGGTTAGTGTTCGGGATAGGGTTAGGGTTAGGGTTAGGTTTCGGGTTAGGGTTAGATTTAGGTTTAGGGTTAGGGTTAGGGTTAAGGTTCGGGGTAGGGTTAGGGTTAAGGTTCGGGTTAGGGTTAGGGTTAGGTTTAGGGTTAGGGTTCGCGTTAGGGTTCGGGTTAGGTGTCGGGTTAGGGTTAGGGTTAGGGTTCGGTTTAGGGTTCGGGTTCGGGTTAGGGTTAGGGTTCGGGTTAGGGTTCGGGTTAGGGTTAGGATTCGGGTAAGGGGTTAGTGTTCGGGTTCGGGGTAGGGTTAGGGTTAGGGTTCCAGTTAAGGTTAGGGTTTGGGTTCAGGTTAGGGTTAGGGTTAAGGTTCCGGTTCGGGTTAGGGTTAGTGTTAGGGTTAGGGTTCGGTTTCGGGTTAGGGTTCGGGTTAGGGTTAGGGTTCGGGTTAGGGTTAGGGTTAGTGTTAGGGTTAGGGTTCTGTTTAGGTTTAGGTTTCGGGTTCGGGTTACGGTTAGGGTTAGGGTTCAGTTTCGGGTTAGGGTTAGGGTTAGGGTTAGGGTTAGGGTCACGGTTCGGGTTAGGGTTAGGGTTAGGGTTAGTGTTCGGGTTAGGGTTAGGGTTAGGGTTAGGGTTAGAGTTAGGGTTCGGGTTAGGGTTAGGGTTAGGGTTCGGGTTAGGTTTAGGTTTAGGGTTCAGGTTAGGGTTCGGGTTAGGGTTAGGGTTAGGGTTAGGTTTCGGGTTACGGTAAGGGTTAGGGTTAGGGTTCGGGTTAGGGTTAGGTTTCGGGTTAGGGTTAGGGTTAGGGTTAGGGTTCGGGTTAGGGTTAGGGTTCGGGTTAGGGTTCGGGTTAGGGTTCGGGTTCGGGTTAGGGTTCGGGTTAGGGTTCGGGTTAGGGTTCGGGTTAGGGTTAGGGTTTGGGTTAGGGTTAGGGTTCGGGTTAGGGTTAGGATTCCGGTTAGGGTTAGGGTTAGGGTTCGGGTTCGGTTTAGGGTTAGGGTTCGGGTTAGTGTTAGGGTTCGGGTTAGGGTTAGGGTTCGGGTTAGGGTTAGGGTTAGGGTTCGGGTTCGGGTTCGGGTTATGGTTCGGGTTAGTGTTAGGGTTAGTGTTAGGGTTAGGGTTAGGGTTAGGGTTCGCGTTAGGGTTCGGTTTAGGGTTAGTGTTAGGGTTAGGTTTCGGGTTCGGGTTAGGGTTCGGGTTCGGGTTAGTGTTAGGGTTCGTGTTCGGGTTAGGGTTAGTGTTAGGGTTAGGGTTCGGGTTAGGGTTAGGGTACGGGTTATGGGTAGGGTTCAGTTTCGGGTTAGGTTTAGGGTTCGTGTTAGGGTTCGGGTTAGGGTTAGGTTTCGGTTAGGGTTAGGGTTCGGGTTAGGGTTAGGGTTAGGTTTAGGAGGTAGGGTTAGGGTTAGGGTTCGGGTTAGGGTTAGGGTTAGGGTTAAGGTTAGGGGTTAGGTTTCGGGTTAGGGTTAGGGTTCCGGTTAGGGTTAGGGTTTGGGTTAGGGTTAGGGTTAGGGTTCCGTTTCGGGTTAGTGTTAGGGTTAAGGTTAGGGTTAGGGTTCGGATTAGGGTTAGGGGTAGGGTTCGGGTTAGGGTTCGGGTTCGGGTTCGGGTTAGGGTTAGGGTTAGGGTTATGGTTCGGGTTAGGGTTAGGGTTAGGGTTAGGGGTTAGGGTTAGGGTTAGGGTTCGGGTTAGGGTTAGGGTTACGGTTAGGGTTAGGGTTCGGGTTAGGGTTAGGGTAGGGTTCGGGTTAGGGTTAGGGTTAGGGTTATGGTTAGGGTTAGGGTTCGTGTTAGGGTTAGGGTTAGGGTTAGGGTTCGGGTTAGGGTTAGGGTTAGGGTTCGGGTTAGGGTTCGGGTTAGGGTTCGGGTTAGGGTTAGGGTTCGGGTTAGGGTTAGGGTTAGGGTTAGGGTTCGGTTTAGGGTTAGGGTTAGGGTTAGGGTTAGGGTTCGGGTTAGGGTTAGGGTTAAGGTTCGGGTTAGGGTTAGGGTTAGGGTGAGGGTTGGTGTTCGGTTTAGGGTTATGGTTTGGGTTAGGGTTCGGGTTAGGGTTAGGGTTAGGGTTAGGGTTCGGGTTAGGGTTAGGGTTAGGGTTCGGGTTAGGGTTAGGGTTCGGGTTAGGGTTAGGGTTCGGGTTAGGGTTCGGGTTCGGGTTAGGGTTCGGGTTAGGGTTAGTGTTCTGGTTAGTGTTAGGGTTCGGGTTAGGGTTAGGGTTAGGGTTAGGGTTAGGGTTAGGGTAAGGGTTCGGATTAGGGTTAGGGGTAGAGTTCGAGTTAGGGTTCCGGTTCGGGTAAGGGTTAGGGTTAGGTTTAGGGTTAGGGTTAGGGTTAAGGTTAGGGTTAGGGTTAGGGTTCGGGTTAGGGTTAGTGTTAGGGTTCAGGTTAGGGTTAGGGTTAGGGTTAGGGTTCCGGTTAGGGTTAGGATTAGGTTTGGGGTTCGGGTTCGGGTTAGGTTTAGGGTTAGGGTTAGGGTTAGGGTTAAGGTTCGGGGTAGGGTTAGGGTTAAGGTTCGGGTTAGGGTTAGGGTTAGGGTTCGGGTTAGGCTTAGGGTTCGGGTTAGGGTTAGGGTTCGGGTTAGGGTTAGGGTTCGGGTTAGGGTTAGGTTTAGGGTTCGGGTAAGGGTTAGGGTTAGGGTTCGGGTTAGGGTTAGGTTTACGGTTAAGGTTAGGTTTCGGGTTAGGGTTAGTGTTAGGGTTCGGGTTAGGTTTAGGGTTAGGGTTATGGTTATGGTTAGGGTTCGGTTTAGGGTTAGGGTTAGGGTTAGGGTTCGGGTTAGGGTTAGGGTTAGGGTTCGGGTTCGGGTTAGGTTTAGGTTTCGGGTTAGTGTTAGGGTTAGTGTTCGGGTTAGGGTTAGGGTTAGGGTTAGGGTTCGGGTTAGGGATAGTGTTAGGGTTCGGGTTAGGGTTCGGGTTAGGGTTAGGATTAGGGTTAGGGTTCGGGGCAGAGTGAGGGTTAGGGTTAGGGTTCGGTTTAGGTTTAGGGTTAGGGTTAATGTTAGGGTTAGGTTTCGGGTTAGGGTTAGGTTTAAGGTTCGAGTTAGTATTAGGGTTAGGGTTAGGGTTAGGGTTCGCGTTAGGGTTCGGGATAGGGGTCGGGTCAGGGTTAGGGTTAGGGTTCGGGTTAAGGTTAGGATTAGGGTTAGGGTTCGGGTTAGTGTTAGGGTTTGGGTTAGGGTTAGGGTTAGGGTTCGGGTTCAGGTTAGGGTTAGGGTTCGGGATCGGGTTAAGGTTAGGGTTCGGGTTAGGGTTCGGGTTAGGGTTAGGGTTAGGGTTAGGGTTCGGGTTAGGGTTAGGGTTAGGGTTAGGGTTAGGGGTTAGTGTTAGGGTTACGTTCGGGTTAGGATTAGGGTTAGGGTTAGGGTTAGGGTTCGGGTTAGGGTTAGGTTTAGGGTTCGGGTTAGGGTTAGGGTTAGGGTTAGGGTTCGGGTTAGGGTTAGGGTTAGTGTTAGGGTTCCGGTTAAGGTTAGGGTTAGGGTTCGGGTTAGGGTTAGGGTTAGGGTTCGGGTTAGGGTTAGGGTTAGGGTTAGGGTTAGGGGTTAGGGTTAGGGTTACCGTTCGGGTTAGGGTTAGGGTTAGTGTTAGGCTTAGGGTTCGGGTTAGGGTTAGGTTTAGTGTTCGGTTTAGGTTTAGGGTTAGGGTTAGGTTTAGGGTTCGGGTTCGGGTTAGGGTTAGGGTTCGGGTTCGGGTTTGGGGTTAGCGTTAGGGTTAGGGTTCGGGTTAGGTTTCGGGTTAGGGTTAGGATTCGGGTAAGGGGTTAGGGTTAGCTTTAGTGTTAGGGGTTAGTGTTA
>JAVLSZ010000035.1:1327500-1362500 GCA_032313775.1 Urocyon cinereoargenteus
CGGTTTAGGTTTAGGGTTAGGGTTAAAGTTAGGGTTAGGTTTCGGGTTAGGGTTAGGTTTAAGGTTCGAGTTAGTATTAGGGTTAGGGTTAGGGTTAGGGTTCGCGTTAGGGTTCGGGTTAGGGGTCGGGTTAGGGTTAGTGTTAGGGTTCGGGTTAAGGTTAGGGTTAGGGTTAGGGTTCGGGTTAGTGTTAGGGTTTGGGTTAGGGTTAGGGTTAGGGTTCAGGTTCGGGTTAGGGTTAGGGTTCGGGATCGGGTTAGGGTTAGGGTTCGGGTTAGGGTTCGGGTTAGGGTTAGGGTTAGGGTTAGGGTTCG
Source organism: Urocyon cinereoargenteus (assembly GCA_032313775.1). Taxonomy (NCBI): domain Eukaryota; kingdom Metazoa; phylum Chordata; class Mammalia; order Carnivora; family Canidae; genus Urocyon; species Urocyon cinereoargenteus. Next base: position 1,327,815 of record JAVLSZ010000035.1, read on the forward strand.
GGTTCGGGGTTAGGGTTAGGGTTAGGGTTCGTGTTAGGGTTAGGATTCGGGTAATGGGTTATGGTTCGGGTTAGGGTTAGGGTTAGGGTTAGGGTTAGGGTTAGGGTTCGGGTTAGGGTTAGGGTTAGGGTTAGGTTTAGGGCTCGGATTAGGGTTAGGGGTAGGGTTCCGGTTAGGGTTAGGGTTAGGTTTAGGGTTAGGGTTAGGGGTTAGTGTTAGGGTTACGGTTCGGGTTAGGGTTAGGGTTAGGGTTAGGGTTAGGGTTCGGGTTAGGGTTCGGTTTAGGGTTCGGGTTAGGGTTAGGGTTAGGGTTAGGGTTAGGGTTAGGGTTCGGGTTAGGGTTAGGGTTCGGGTTAGGGTTAGGGTTAGTGTTAGGGTTCCGGTTAATGTTAGGGTTAGTGTTCGGTTTAGGGTTAGGATTAGGGTTAGGGTTCGGGTTAGGGTTAGGGTTAGGGTTAGGGTTCGGGTTAGGGTTAGGGTTAGGGTTCGGGTTAGTGTTAGGGTTAGTGTTCGGGTTAGGGTTAGGGTTAGGGTTAGGGTTCGGGTTAGGGATAGGGTTAGGGTTCGGGTTAGGGTTCGGGTTAGGGTTAGGATTAGGGTTAGGTTTCGGGGCAGGGTGAGGGTTAGGGTTAGTGTTCGGTTTAGGTTTAGGGTTAGGGTTAATGTTAGGGTTAGGTTTCGGGTTAGGGTTAGGGTTAAGGTTCGAGTTAGGATTAGGGTTAGGGTTAGGGTTAGGGTTCGCGTTAGGGTTCGTTTTAGAGGTCGGGTTAGGGTTAGGGTTAGGTTTCGGGTTAGGGTTAGGTTTAGGGTTAGGGTTAGGGTTCCGGTTAGGATTAGGGTTAGGGTTAGGGTTCGGGTTAGGGTTCGGGTTAGGGTTAGGGTTAGGGTTCGGGTTCGGGCTTAGGGTTAGGGTTAGGGTTCGGGTTAGGGTTCGGGTTAGGGTTAGGATTCGGGTAAGGGGTTATGGTTCGGGTTCGGGTAGGGTTATTGTTAGGGTTCCGGTTAAGTTTAGGGTTAGGGTTCAGGTTAGGGTTAGGGTTAGGGTTAGGGTTCGTGTTAGGGTTAGGGTTAGGTTTCGGCTTAGGGTTCGGGTTAGGGTTAGGGTTAGGGTTAGGGTTAGGGTTAGGGGTTAGTGTTAGGGTTACCGTTCGGGTTAGGGTTAGGGTTAGGGTTAGTGTTTGGTTTACGGTTAGGGTTAGGGTTCGGGTTGGGTTAGGGTTAGGGTTAGGGTTAGGGTTCGGGTTCAGATTAGGGTTAGGTTTCGGGTTAGTGTTCGGGTTAGGGTTAGGGTTCGGGTTAGGGTTAGGGTTCGGGTTAGGGTTAGTGTTAGGGTTAGGAGGTAGGGTTAGGGTTAGGGTTCGGGTTAGGGTTAGGGTTAGGGTTAGGGTTAGGGGTTAGGGTTCGGGTTAGTGTTAGGGTTCGGGTTAGGGTTAGGGTTAGGGTTAGGGTTAGGGTTAGGGTTAGGGTTCGGGTTCGGGTTAGGTTTAGGGTTAGGGTTAGGGATAGGGTTAGTGTTAGGGGTTAGGGTTAGGGTTACGGTTCGGGTTAGGGTTAGGGTTAGGGTTACGGTTAGGGTTAGGGTTCGGGTTAGGGTTAGGGTTCGGGTTAGTGTTAGGGTTAGGGGTCGGGTTAGGGTTAGGGTTAGGGTTATGTTTAGGGTTAGGGTTCGGGTTAGGGTTAGGGTTAGGGTTAGGGTTCGGGTTAGGGTTAGGGTTATGGTTCGGGTTAGGGTTCGGGTTCGGGTTAGGGTTAGGATTAGGGTTAGGGTTCGGGGCAGGGTGAGGGTTAGGGTTAGGTTTCGGTTGAGGGTTAGGGTTAGGGTTAATGTTAGGGTTAGGTTTCGGGTTAGGGTTAGGGTTAAGGTTCGAGTTAGGATTAGGGTTAGGGTTAGGGTTAGGGTTCGCGTTAGGGTTCGGGTTAGGGGTCGGGTTAGGGTTAGGGTAAGGGTTCGGGTTAGGGTTAGGGTTAGGGTTCGAGTTAGGGTTAGTGTTAGGGTTCCGGGTAAGGTTAGGGTTAGGGTTCGAGTTAGGGTTAAGGTTAGGGTTAGGGTTCGGGTTAGGGTTAGGGTTAGGGTTCGGGTTAGGTTTCGGGTTAAGGTTAGGGTTACGGTTAGGGTTAGGGTTCCGGTTAGGGTTAGGGTTCGGGTTAGGGTTAGGGTTAGGGTTAGGGTTAGGGTTAGGGTTCGGATTAGGGTTAGGTGTAGGGTTCGGGTTAGGGTTCGGGTACGGGTTAGGGTTAGGGTTAGGGTTAGGGTTAGGGTTCGGGTTAGGGTTAGGGTTAGGGTTAGGGGTTAGTGTTAGGGTTACCGTTCGGGTTAGGGTTAGGGTTAGGTTTAGGGTTAGGTTTCGGGTTAGGGTTAGGTTTAGGGTTCGGGTTAGGGTTAGGGTTAGGGTTAGGGTTAGGGTTCGGGTTAGGGTTAGGGTTCGGGTTAGGGTTAGGGTTAGTGTTAGGGTTCCGGTTAAGGTTAGGGTTAGGTTTCGGGTTAGGGTTAGGGTTAGGGTTAGGTTTCGGGTTAGGGTTAGGGTTAGGGTTCGGGTTAGGGTTCGGGTTAGGGTTAGGGTTAGGGTTAGGGTTCCGGTTAGGGTTAGGGTTCGGGTTAGGGTTAGGGTTAGGGTTAGGGTTAGGTTTCGGGTTAGGTTTAGGTTTAGGGTTCAGGTTAGGGTTCGGGTTAGGGTTAGGGTTAGTTTTCGGGTTACGGTAAGGGTTAGGTTTAGGGTTCGGGTTAGGGTTAGGTTTAGGGTTAGGGTTAGGGTTAGGGTTAAGGTTCGGGGTAGGGTTAGATTTAAGGTTCGGTTTAGGGTTAGGGTTAGGGTTAGGGTTCGTGTTAGGGTTAGGTTTAGGGTTAGGGTTCATGTTAGGGTTCGGGTTCGGGTTAGGGTTAGGGTAAGGATTCGGGTTAGGGTTCGGGTTAGGGTTCGGGTTAGGGTTAGGGTTTGGGTTAGGGTTAGGGTTAGGGTTAGGGTTCGGGTTAGGGTTAGGGTTAGGGTTACGGGTTAGGGTTCGGGTTCGGGTTATGGTTCGGGTTAGGGTTAGGGTTAGTGTTAGGGTTAGTGTTAGGTTTAGGGTTCGGGTTCGGTTTAGGGTTAGTGTTAGGGTTAGGGTTCAGGTTCGGGTTAGGGTTCGGGTTCGGGTTACTGTTAGGGTTCGGGTTCGGGTTAGGGTTAGGGTTAGTGTTAGGGTTCGGGTTATTTTTAGTGTTCGGGTTAGGGGTAGGGATCGGGTTCGGGTTAGGTTTAGGGTTCTGGTTAGGGTTCGGGTTAGGGTTAGAGTTCGGTTAGGGTTAGGGTTCGGGTTAGGGTTAGGGTTAGGTTTAGGAGGTAGGGTTAGGGTTATGGTTCGGGTTAGGGTTAGGGTTAGGGTTAGGTTTAGGGGTTAGGGTTCGGGTTAGTGTTAGGGTTCGGGTTAGGGTTAGGGTTTGGGTTAGGGTTAGGGTTAGGGTTCCGGTTCGGGTTAGGGTTAGTGTTTGGGTTAGTGTTAGATTTCGGATTAGGGTTAGGGTTCGGTTTAGGGTTCGGGTTCGGGTTCGGGTTAGGGTTAGGGTTAGGGTACGGGTTAGGGTTAGGGTTAGGGTTAGGGGTTAGGGTTAGGGTTAGGGTTCGGGTTAGGTTTAGGGTTACGGTTAGGGTTAGGGTTCGGGCTAGGTTTAGGGTAGGGTTCGGGTTAGGTTTAGGGCTAGGGTTATGGTTAGGGTTAGTGTTCGGGATAGGGTTAGGGTTAGGGTTAGGTTTCGGGTTAGGGTTAGATTTAGGTTTAGGGTTAGGGTTAGGGTTAAGGTTCGGGGTAGGGTTAGGGTTAAGGTTCGGGTTAGGGTTAGGGTTAGGTCTGGGGTTAGGGTTCGCGTTAGGGTTCGGGTTAGGTGTCGGGTTAGGGTTAGGGTTAGGGTTCGGTTTAGGGTTCGGGTTCGGGTTAGGGTTAGGGTTCGGGTTAGGGTTCGGGTTAGGGTTAGGATTCGGGTAAGGGGTTAGTGTTCGGGTTCGGGGTAGGGTTAGGGTTAGGGTTCCAGTTAAGGTTAGGGTTAGGGTTCAGGTTAGGGTTAGGGTTAAGGTTCCGGTTCGGGTTAGGGTTAGTGTTAGGGTTAGGGTTCGGTTTCGGGTTAGGGTTCGGGTTAGGGTTAGGGTTCGGGTTAGGGTTAGGGTTAGTGTTAGGGTTAGGGTTCTGTTTAGGTTTAGGTTTCGGGTTCGGGTTACGGTTAGGGTTAGGGTTCAGTTTCGGGTTAGGGTTAGGGTTCGGGTTAGGGTTAGGGTTAGTGTTAGGGTTAGGGTTCTGTTTAGGTTTAGGTTTCGGGTTCGGGTTACGGTTAGGGTTAGGGTTCAGTTTCGGGTTAGGGTTAGGGTTAGGGTTAGGGTTAGGGTCACGGTTCGGGTTAGGGTTAGGGTTAGGGTTAGTGTTCGGGTTAGGGTTAGGGTTAGGGTTAGGGTTAGAGTTAGGGTTCGGGTTAGGGTTAGGGTTAGGGTTCGGGTTAGGTTTAGGTTTAGGGTTCAGGTTAGGGTTCGGGTTAGGGTTAGGTTTAGGGTTAGGTTTCGGGTTACGGTAAGGGTTAGGGTTAGGGTTCGGGTTAGGGTTAGGTTTCGGGTTAGGGTTAGGGTTAGGGTTAGGGTTCGGGTTAGGGTTAGGGTTCGGGTTAGGGTTCGGGTTAGGGTTCGGGTTAGGGTTAGGGTTCGGGTTAGGGTTCGGGTTAGGGTTCGGGTTAGGGTTAGGGTTTGGGTTAGGGTTAGGGTTCGGGTTAGGGTTAGGATTCCGGTTAGGGTTAGGGTTAGGGTTCGGGTTCGGTTTAGGGTTAGGGTTCGGGTTAGTGTTAGGGTTCGGGTTAGGGTTAGGGTTCGGGTTAGGGTTAGGGTTAGGGTTCGGGTTCGGGTTCGGGTTAGGGTTCGGGTTAGGGTTAGGGTTAGTGTTAGGGTTAGGGTTAGGGTTAGGGTTCGGGTTCGGTTTAGGGTTAGTGTTAGGGTTAGGTTTCGGGTTCGGGTTAGGGTTCGGGTTCGGGTTAGTGTTAGGGTTCGTGTTCGGGTTAGGGTTAGTGTTAGGGTTAGTGTTCGGGTTAGGGTTAGGGTACGGGTTATGGGTAGGGTTCAGTTTCGGGTTAGGTTTAGGGTTCGTGTTAGGGTTCGTGTTAGGGTTAGGTTTCGGTTAGGGTTAGGGTTCGGGTTAGGGTTAGGGTTAGGTTTAGGAGGTAGGGTTAGGGTTAGGGTTCGGGTTAGGGTTAGGGTTAGGGTTAAGGTTAGGGGTTAGGTTTCGGGTTAGGGTTAGGGTTCCGGTTAGGGTTAGGGTTTGGGTTAGGGTTAGGGTTAGGGTTCCGTTTCGGGTTAGTGTTAGGGTTAAGGTTAGGGTTAGGGTTCGGATTAGGGTTAGGGGTAGGGTTCGGGTTAGGGTTCGGGTTCGGGTTCGGGTTAGGGTTAGGGTTAGGGTTATGGTTCGGGTTAGGGTTAGGGTTAGGGTTAGGGGTTAGGGTTAGAGTTAGGGTTCGGGTTAGGGTTAGGGTTACGGTTAGGGTTAGGGTTCGTGTTAGGGTTAGGGTAGGGTTCGGGTTAGGGTTAGGGTTAGGGTTATGGTTAGGGTTAGGGTTCGTGTTAGGGTTAGGGTTAGGGTTAGGGTTCGGGTTAGGGTTAGGGTTAGGGTTCGGGTTAGGGTTCGGGTTAGGGTTCGGGTTAGGGTTAGGGTTCGGGTTAGGGTTAGGGTTAGGGTTAGGGTTCGGTTTAGGGTTAGGGTTAGGGTTAGGGTTAGGGTTCGGGTTAGGGTTAGGGTTAAGGTTCGGGTTAGGGTTAGGGTTAGGGTGAGGGTTGGTGTTCGGTTTAGGGTTATGGTTTGGGTTAGGGTTCGGGTTCGGGTTAGGGTTAGGGTTAGGGTTAGGGTTCGGGTTAGGGTTAGGGTTAGGGTTAGGGTTCGGGTTAGGGTTAGGGTTAGGGTTCGGGTTAGGGTTAGGGTTCGGGTTAGGGTTAGGGTTCGGGTTAGGGTTCGGGTTCGGGTTAGGGTTAGGGTTAGGGTTAGTGTTCTGGTTAGTGTTAGGGTTCGGGTTAGGGTTAGGGTTAGGGTTAGGGTTAGGGTTAGGGTAAGGGTTCGGATTAGGGTTAGGGGTAGAATTCGAGTTAGGGTTCCGGTTCGGGTAAGGGTTAGGGTTAGGTTTAGGGTTAGGGTTAGGGTTAAGGTTAGGGTTAGGGTTAGGGTTCGGGTTAGGGTTAGTGTTAGGGTTCAGGTTAGGGTTAGGGTTAGGGTTAGGGTTCCGGTTAGGGTTAGGATTAGGTTTGGGGTTCGGGTTCGGGTTAGGTTTAGGGTTAGTGTTAGGGTTAGAGTTAAGGTTCGGGGTAGGGTTAGGGTTAAGGTTCGGGTTAGGGTTAGGGTTAGGGTTCGGGTTAGGCTTAGGGTTCGGGTTAGGGTTAGGGTTCGGGTTAGGTTTAGGGTTCGGGTTAGGGTTAGGTTTAGGGTTCGGGTAAGGGTTAGGGTTAGGGTTCGGGTTAGGGTTAGGTTTACGGTTAAGGTTAGGTTTCGGGTTAGGGTTAGGGTTAGGGTTCGGGTTAGGTTTAGGGTTAGGGTTATGGTTATGGTTAGGGTTCGGTTTAGGGTTAGGGTTAGGGTTAGTGTTCAGGTTAGGGTTAGGGTTAGGGTTCGGGTTCGGGTTAGGTTTAGGTTTCGGGTTAGTGTTAGGGTTAGTGTTCGGGTTAGGGTTAGGGTTAGGGTTAGGGTTGGGTTAGGGATAGTGTTAGGGTTCGGGTTAGGGTTCGGGTTAGGGTTAGGATTAGGGTTAGGGTTCGGGGCAGAGTGAGGGTTAGGGTTAGGGTTCGGTTTAGGTTTAGGGTTAGGGTTAATGTTAGGGTTAGGTTTCGGGTTAGGGTTAGGTTTAAGGTTCGAGTTAGTATTAGGGTTAGGGTTAGGGTTAGGGTTCGCGTTAGGGTTCGGGTTAGGGGTCGGGTCAGGGTTAGGGTTAGGGTTCGGGTTAAGGTTAGGGTTAGGGTTAGGGATCGGGTTAGTGTTAGGGTTTGGGTTAGGGTTAGGGTTAGGGTTCGGGTTCGGGTTAGGGTTAGGGTTCGGGATCGGGTTAAGGTTAGGGTTCGGGTTAGGGTTCGGGTTAGGGTTAGGGTTAGGGTTAGGGTTCGGGTTAGGGTTAGGGTTAGGGTTAGGGTTAGGGGTTAGTGTTAGGGTTACGTTCGGGTTAGGATTAGGGTTAGGGTTAGGGTTAGGGTTCGGGTTAGGGTTAGGTTTAGGGTTCGGGTTAGGGTTAGGGTTAGGGTTAGGGTTCGGGTTAGGGTTAGGGTTAGTGTTAGGGTTCCGGTTAAGGTTAGGGTTAGGGTTCGGGTTAGGGTTAGGGTTAGGGTTAGGGTTCGGGTTAGGGTTAGGGTTAGGGTTAGGGTTAGGGGTTAGGGTTAGGGTTACCGTTCGGGTTAGGGTTAGGGTTAGTGTTAGGCTTAGGGTTCGGGTTAGGGTTAGGTTTAGTGTTCGGTTTAGGTTTAGGGTTAGGGTTAGGTTTAGGGTTCGGGTTCGGGTTAGGGTTAGGGTTCGGGTTCGGGTTTGGGGTTAGGGTTAGGGTTAGGGTTCGGGTTAGGTTTCGGGTTAGGGTTAGGATTCGGGTAAGGGGTTAGGGTTAGGTTTAGTGTTAGGGGTTAGTGTTAGGGTTAGGGTTCGGGTTAGGGTTAGGGTTACGGTAAGGGTTAGGGTTCGGGTTAGGGTTAGGGTTCGGGTCAGTGTTAGGGTTAGTGTTCGCGTTAGGGTTAGGTTTAGGGTTAGGGTTCGGGTTAGGGATAGGGTTAGGGTTCGGGTTAGGGTTCGGGTTAGGGTTAGGATTAGGGTTAGGGTTCGGGGCAGGGTGAGGGTTAGGGTTAGGGTTCGGTTTAGGTTTAGGGTTAGGGTTAATGTTAGGGTTAGGTTTCGGGTTAGGGTTAGGGTTAAGGTTCGAGTTAGGATTAGGGTTAGGGTTAGGGTTAGGGTTCGCGTTAGGGTTCGTGTTAGGGGTCGGGTTAGGGTTAGGGTTAGGGTTCGGGTTAAGGTTAGGGTTAGGGTTAGGGTTCGGGTTAGTGTTAGGGTTTGGGTTAGGGTTAGGGTTCGGGTTCGGGTTAGGGTTAGGGTTCGGGATCGGGTTAGGGTTAGGGTTCGGTTTAGGGTTAGGGTTAGGGTTCGGGTTAGGGTTAGGGTTCGGGTTAGGGTTAGGGTTAGGGTTCGGGTTAGGGTTCGGGTTCGGGTTCGGGTTAGGGTTAGGGTTAGGATTAGTGTTCTGGTTAGTGTTAGGGTTCGGGTTAGGGTTAGGTTTAGGGTTAGGGTTAGGGTTAGGGTAAGGGTTCGGGTTAGGGTTAGGGTAGAGTTCGAGTTAGGGTTCCGGTTCGGGTAAGGGTTAGGGTTAGGTTTAGGGTTAGGGTTAGGGTTAAGGTTAGGGTTAGGGTTAGGGTTCGGGTTAGGGTTAGTGTTAGGGTTCAGGTTAGGGTTAGGGTTAGGGTTAGTGTTCCGGTTAGGGTTAGGATTAGGTTTGGGGTTCGGGTTCGGGTTAGGTTTAGGTTTAGGGTTAGGGTTAGGGTTAAGGTTCGGGGTAGGGTTAGGGTTAAGGTTCGGGTTAGGGTTAGGGTTAGGTTTCGGGTTAGGCTTAGGGTTCGTGTTAGGGTTAGGGTTCGGGTTAGGGTTAGGGTTCGGGTTAGGGTTAGGTTTAGGGTTCGGGTAAGGGTTAGTGTTAGGGTTCGGGTTAGGGTTAGGTTTACGGTTAAGGTTAGGTTTCGGGTTAGGGTTAGGGTTAGGGTTCGGGTTAGGGTTAGCGTTAGGGTTATGGTTATGGTTAGGGTTCGGTTTAGGGTTAGGGTTAGGGTTAGGGTTCAGGTTAGGGTTAGGGTTAGGGTTCGGGTTCGGGTTAGGGTTCGGGTTAGGGTTAGGGTTAGGGTTAGGGTTCGGGTTAGGGTTCGGGTTAGGGTTAGGGTTACGGTTCGGGTTAGGGTTCGGGTTAGGGTTAGGGTAGGGTTCGGGTTACGGTTAGGGTTAGGGTTATGGTAAGGGTTAGGGTTCGGGTTAGGGTTAGGGTTAGGGTTAGGGTTCGGGTTAGGGTTAGGTTTAGCGTTAGGGTTAGGGTTCGGGTTAGGGTTCGTGTTCGGGTTAGGGTTAGGGTTAGGATTAAGGTTAGGTTTAGGGTTCGGATTAGTGTTAGGTGTAGGGTTCGGGTTAGGGTTCGGGTTCGGGTTAGGGTTAGGGTTAGGGTTAGGGTTAGGGTTAGTGTTAGGGGTTAGGGTTATGGTTAGGGTTCGGGTTAGGGTTAGGGTTACGGTTAGATTTAGGGTTCGGGTTAGGTTTAGGTTTCGGGTTAGTGTTAGGGTTAGTGTTCGGGTTAGGGTTAGGGTTAGGATTAGGGTTCGGGTTAGGGATAGTGTTAGGGTTCGGGTTAGGGTTCGGGTTAGGGTTAGGATTAGTTGTTAGGGTTCGGGGCAGAGTGAGGGTTAGGGTTAGGGTTCGGTTTAGGTTTAGGGTTAGGGTTAATGTTAGGGTTAGGTTTCGGTTTAGGGTTAGGTTTAAGGTTCGAGTTAGTATTAGGGTTAGGGTTAGGGTTAGGGTTCGCGTTAGGGTTCGGGTTAGGGGTCGGGTTAGGGTTAGGGTTAGGGTTCGGGTTAAGGTTAGGGTTAGGGTTAGGGTTCGGGTTAGTGTTAGGGTTTGGGTTAGGGTTAGGGTTAGGGTTCGGGTTCGGGTTAGGGTTAGGGTTCGGGATCGGGTTAAGGTTAGGTTTCGGGTTAGGGTTCGGGTTAGGGTTAGGGTTAGGGTTAGGGTTCCGGTTAGGGTTAGGGTTCGGGTTAGGGTTAGGCTTAGGGTTAGGGTTAGGGTTAGGATTCGGATTAGGGTTAGGGGTAGGGTTCGGGTTAGGGTTCGGGTACGGGTTAGGGTTAGGGTAGGGTTAGGGTTCGGGTTAGGGTTAGGGTTAGGGTTAGGGTTAGGGGTTAGTGTTAGGGTTACGTTCGGGTTAGGATTAGGGTTAGGGTTAGGGTTAAGGTTCGGGTTAGGGTTAGGTTTAGGGTTCGGGTTAGGGTTAGGGTTAGGGTTAGGGTTCTGGTTAGGGTTAGGGTTCGGGTTAGGGTTAGGTTTAGTGTTAGGGTTCCGGTTAAGGTTAGGGTTAGGGTTCGGGTTAGGGTTAGGGTTAGGGTTAGGGTTCGGGTTAGGGTTAGGGTTAGGGTTAGGGTTAGGGGTTAGGGTTAGTGTTACCGTTCGGGTTAGGGTTAGGGTTAGTGTTAGGGTTAGGTTCGGGTTAGGGTTAGGTTTAGGGTTCTGTTTAGGTTTAGGGTTAGGGTTAGGGTTAGGGTTCGGGTTCGGGTTAGGGTTCGGGTTCGGGTTTGGGGTTAGGGTTAGGGTTAGGGTTCGGGTTAGGTTTCAGGTTAGGGTTAGGATTCGGGTAAGGGGTTAGGGTTAGGGTTAGTGTTAGGGGTTAGGGTTAGGGTTAGGGTTCGGGTTAGGGTTAGGGTTACGGTAAGGGTTAGGGTTCGGGTTAGGGTTAGGGTTCGGGTTAGTGTTAGGGTTAGTGTTCGGGTTAGGGTTAGGTTTAGGGTTAGGGTTCGGGTTAGGGATAGGGTTAGGGTTCGGGTTAGGGTTCGGGGTAGGGTTAGGATTAGGGTTAGGGTTCGGGGCACGGTGAGGGTTAGGGTTAGGGTTCGGTTTAGGTTTAGGGTTAGGGTTAATGTTAGGGTTAGGTTTCGGGTTAGGGTTAGGGTTAAGGTTCGAGTTAGGATTAGGGTTAGGGTTAGGGTTAGGGTTCGCGTTAGGGTTCGTGTTAGGGGTCGGGTTAGGGTTAGGGTTAGGGTTCGGGTTAAGGTTAGGGTTAGGGTTAGGGTTCGGGTTAGTGTTAGGGTTTGGGTTAGGGTTAGGGTTAGGGTTCGGGTTCGGGTTAGGGTTAGGGTTCGGGATCGGGTTAGGGTTAGGGTTCGGGTTAGGGTTCGGGTTAGGGTTAGGGTTAGGGTTCGGGTTCAGGGTTAGGGTTAGGGTTAGGGTTCGGGTTAGGGTTAGGATTCGGGTAATGGGTTATGGTTCGGGTTAGGGTTAGGGTTAGGGTTAGGGTTAGGGTTCGGGTTAGGGTTAGGGTTAGGGTTAGGGTTAGGGTTCGGATTAGGGTTAGGGGTAGGGTTCGGGTTAGGGTTCGGGTACGGGTTAGGGTTAGGGTTAGGGTTAGGGTTAGGGTTCGGGTTAGGGTTAGGGTTAGGGTTAGGGTTAGTGTTAGGGGTTAGTGTTAGGGTTACCGTTCGGGTTAGGGTTAGGGTTAGGGTTAGGGTTAGGGTTCGGGTTAGGGTTAGGTTTAGGGTTCGGGTTAGGGTTAGGGTTAGGGTTAGGTTTAGGGTTAGGGTTCGGGTTAGGGTTCGGGTTAGGGTTAGGGTTAGGGTTAGGGTTAGGGTTAGGGTTCCGGTTAGGGTTAGGGTTCGGGTTAGGGTTAGGGTTCGGGTTAGGGTTAGGGTTCGGGTTAGGGTTAGGTTTAGGGTTCGGGTTAGGGTTAGGGTTAGGGTTCTTTTTAGAGTTAGGGTTCTGTTTAGGTTTAGGGTTCGGGTTCGGGTTACGGTTAGGGTTAGGGTTCAGTTTCGGGTTAGGGTTAGGTTTAGGGTTAGGGTTAGGGTCACGGTTCGGGTTAGGGTTAGGGTTAGGGTTAGTGTTCGGGTTAGGGTTAGGGTTAGGGTTAGGGTTAGAGTTAGGGTTCGGGTTAGGGTTAGGGTTCGGGTTAGGGTTAGGTTTAGGGTTCGGGTAAGGGTTAGGGTTAGGGTTCGGGTTAGGGTTAGGTTTACGGTTAAGGTTAGGTTTCGGGTTAGGGTTAGGTTTAGGGTTCGGTTTAGGGTTAGGGTTAGGGTTATGGTTATGGTTAGGGTTCGGTTTAGGGTTAGGGTTAGGGTTAGGGTTCGGGTTAGGGTTAGGGTTAGGGTTCGGGTTCTGGTTAGGGTTCGGGTTAGGGTTAGGGTTAGGGTTAGGGTTCGGGTTAGGGTGAGGGTTAGGGTTAGGGTTACGGTTCGGGTTAGGGTTTGGGTTAGGGTTAGGGTAGGGTTCGGGTTAGGGTTAGGGTTAGGGTTATGGTAAGGGTTAGGGTTCGGGTTAGGGTTAGGGTTAGGGTTAGGGTTCGGGTTAGGGTTAGGTTTAGCGTTAGGGTTAGGGTTCGGGTTAGGGTTCGTGTTCGGGTTAGGGTTAGGGTTAGGATTAAGGTTAGGGTTAGGGTTCGGATTAGTGTTAGGTGTAGGGTTCGGGTTAGGGTTCGGGTTCGGGTTAGGGTTAGGGTTAGGGTTAGGGTTAGGGTTAGTGTTAGGGGTTAGGGTTATGGTTAGGGTTCGGGTTAGGGTTAGGGTTACGGTTAGATATAGGGTTCGGGTTAAGTTTAGGTTTCGGGTTAGTGTTAGGGTTAGTGTTCGGGTTAGGGTTAGGGTTAGGATTAGGGTTCGGGTTAGGGATAGTGTTAGGGTTCGGCTAGGGTTTGGGTTAGGGTTAGGATTAGGGTTAGGGTTCGGGGCAGAGTGAGGGTTAGGGTTAGGGTTCGGTTTAGGTTTAGGGTTAGGGTTAAAGTTAGGGTTAGGTTTCGGGTTAGGGTTAGGTTTAAGGTTCGAGTTAGTATTAGGGTTAGGGTTAGGGTTAGGGTTCGCGTTAGGGTTCGGGTTAGGGGTCGGGTTAGGGTTAGTGTTAGGGTTCGGGTTAAGGTTAGGGTTAGGGTTAGGGTTCGGGTTAGTGTTAGGGTTTGGGTTAGGGTTAGGGTTAGGGTTCGGGTTCGGGTTAGGGTTAGGGTTCGGGATCGGGTTAGGGTTAGGGTTCGGGTTAGGGTTCGGGTTAGGGTTAGGATTAGGGTTAGGGTTCGGGTTCGGGGTTAGGGTTAGGGTTAGGGTTCGTGTTAGGGTTAGGATTCGGGTAATGGGTTATGGTTCGGGTTAGGGTTAGGGTTAGGGTTAGGGTTAGGGTTCGGGTTAGGGTTAGGGTTAGGGTTAGGGTTAGGTTTCGAATTAGGGTTAGGGGTAGGGTTCGGGTTAGGGTTAGGGTTAGGTTTAGGGTTAGGGTTAGGGGTTAGTGTTAGGGTTACGGTTCGGGTTAGGGTTAGGGTTAGGGTTAGGGTTAGGGTTCGGGTTAGGGTTCGGTTTAGGGTTCGGGTTAGGGTTAGGGTTAGGGTTAGGGTTAGGGTTAGGGTTCGGGTTAGGGTTAGGGTTCGGGTTAGGGTTAGGGTTAGTGTTAGGGTTCCGGTTAATGTTAGGGTTAGGGTTCGGTTTAGGGTTAGGATTAGGGTTAGGGTTCGGGTTAGGGTTAGGGTTAGGGTTAGGGTTCGGGTTAGGGTTAGGGTTCGGGTTAGTGTTAGGGTTAGTGTTCGGGTTAGGGTTAGGGTTAGGGTTAGGGTTCGGGTTAGGGATAGGGTTAGGGTTCGGGTTAGGGTTCGGGTTAGGGTTAGGATTAGGGTTAGGTTTCGGGGCAGGGTGAGGGTTAGGGTTAGGGTTCTGTTTAGGTTTAGGGTTAGGGTTAATGTTAGGGTTAGGTTTCGGGTTAGGGTTAGGGTTAAGGTTCGAGTTAGGATTAGGGTTAGGGTTAGGGTTAGGGTTCGCGTTAGGGTTCGTTTTAGAGGTCGGGTTAGGGTTAGGGTTAGGTTTCGGGTTAGGGTTAGGTTTAGGGTTAGGGTTAGGGTTCCGGTTAGGATTAGGGTTAGGGTTAGGGTTCGGGTTAGGGTTCGGGTTAGGGTTAGGGTTAGGGTTCGGGTTCGGGCTTAGGGTTAGGGTTAGGGTTCGGGTTAGGGTTCGGGTTAGGGTTAGGATTCGGGTAAGGGGTTATGGTTCGGGTTCGGGTAGGGTTATTGTTAGGGTTCCGGTTAAGTTTAGGGTTAGGGTTCAGGTTAGGGTTAGGGTTAGGGTTAGGGTTCGTGTTAGGGTTAGGGTTAGGTTTCGGCTTAGGGTTCGGGTTAGGGTTAGGGTTAGGGTTAGGGTTAGGGTTAGGGGTTAGTGTTAGGGTTACCGTTCGGGTTAGGGTTAGAGTTAGGGTTAGTGTTTGGTTTACGGTTAGGGTTAGGGTTCGGGTTGGGTTAGGGTTAGGGTTAGGGTTAGGGTTCGGGTTCAGATTAGGGTTAGGTTTCGGGTTAGTGTTCGGGTTAGGGTTAGGGTTCGGGTTAGGGTTAGGGTTCGGGTTAGGGTTAGTGTTAGGGTTAGGAGGTAGGGTTAGGGTTAGGGTTCGGGTTAGGGTTAGGGTTAGGGTTAGGGTTAGGGGTTAGGGTTCGGGTTAGTGTTAGGGTTCGGGTTAGGGTTAGGGTTAGGGTTAGGGTTAGGGTTGGGGTTCGGGTTCGGGTTAGGTTTAGGGTTAGGGTTAGGGATAGGGTTAGTGTTAGGGGTTAGGGTTAGGGTTACGGTTCGGGTTAGGGTTAGGGTTAGGGTTACGGTTAGGGTTAGGGTTCGGGTTAGGGTTAGGGTTCGGGTTAGTGTTAGGGTTAGGGGTCGGGTTAGGGTTAGGGTTAGGGTTATGTTTAGGGTTAGGGTTCGGGTTAGGGTTAGGGTTAGGGTTAGGGTTCGGGTTAGGTTTAGGGTTAGGGTTCGGGTTAGGGTTCGGGTTCGGGTTAGGGTTAGGATTAGGGTTAGGGTTCGGGGCAGGGTGAGGGTTAGGGTTAGGTTTCGGTTGAGGGTTAGGGTTAGGGTTAATGTTAGGGTTAGGTTTCGGGTTAGGATTAGGGTTAGGGTTCGGGTTCGGGGTTAGGGTTAGGGTTAGGGTTCGTGTTAGGGTTAGGATTCGGGTAATGGGTTATGGTTCGGGTTAGGGTTAGGGTTAGGGTTAGGGTTAGGGTTCGGGTTAGGGTTAGGGTTAGGGTTAGGGTTAGGTTTCGAATTAGGGTTAGGGGTAGGGTTCGGGTTAGGGTTAGGGTTAGGTTTAGGGTTAGGGTTAGGGGTTAGTGTTAGGGTTACGGTTCGGGTTAGGGTTAGGGTTAGGGTTAGGGTTAGGGTTCGGGTTAGGGTTCGGTTTAGGGTTCGGGTTAGGGTTAGGGTTAGGGTTAGGGTTAGGGTTAGGGTTCGGGTTAGGGTTAGGGTTCGGGTTAGGGTTAGGGTTAGTGTTAGGGTTCCGGTTAATGTTAGGGTTAGGGTTCGGTTTAGGGTTAGGATTAGGGTTAGGGTTCGGGTTAGGGTTAGGGTTAGGGTTAGGGTTCGGGTTAGGGTTAGGGTTCGGGTTAGTGTTAGGGTTAGTGTTCGGGTTAGGGTTAGGGTTAGGGTTAGGGTTCGGGTTAGGGATAGGGTTAGGGTTCGGGTTAGGGTTCGGGTTAGGGTTAGGATTAGGGTTAGGTTTCGGGGCAGGGTGAGGGTTAGGGTTAGGGTTCTGTTTAGGTTTAGGGTTAGGGTTAATGTTAGGGTTAGGTTTCGGGTTAGGGTTAGGGTTAAGGTTCGAGTTAGGATTAGGGTTAGGGTTAGGGTTAGGGTTCGCGTTAGGGTTCGTTTTAGAGGTCGGGTTAGGGTTAGGGTTAGGTTTCGGGTTAGGGTTAGGTTTAGGGTTAGGGTTAGGGTTCCGGTTAGGATTAGGGTTAGGGTTAGGGTTCGGGTTAGGGTTCGGGTTAGGGTTAGGGTTAGGGTTCGGGTTCGGGCTTAGGGTTAGGGTTAGGGTTCGGGTTAGGGTTCGGGTTAGGGTTAGGATTCGGGTAAGGGGTTATGGTTCGGGTTCGGGTAGGGTTATTGTTAGGGTTCCGGTTAAGTTTAGGGTTAGGGTTCAGGTTAGGGTTAGGGTTAGGGTTAGGGTTCGTGTTAGGGTTAGGGTTAGGTTTCGGCTTAGGGTTCGGGTTAGGGTTAGGGTTAGGGTTAGGGTTAGGGTTAGGGGTTAGTGTTAGGGTTACCGTTCGGGTTAGGGTTAGAGTTAGGGTTAGTGTTTGGTTTACGGTTAGGGTTAGGGTTCGGGTTGGGTTAGGGTTAGGGTTAGGGTTAGGGTTCGGGTTCAGATTAGGGTTAGGTTTCGGGTTAGTGTTCGGGTTAGGGTTAGGGTTCGGGTTAGGGTTAGGGTTCGGGTTAGGGTTAGTGTTAGGGTTAGGAGGTAGGGTTAGGGTTAGGGTTCGGGTTAGGGTTAGGGTTAGGGTTAGGGTTAGGGGTTAGGGTTCGGGTTAGTGTTAGGGTTCGGGTTAGGGTTAGGGTTAGGGTTAGGGTTAGGGTTGGGGTTCGGGTTCGGGTTAGGTTTAGGGTTAGGGTTAGGGATAGGGTTAGTGTTAGGGGTTAGGGTTAGGGTTACGGTTCGGGTTAGGGTTAGGGTTAGGGTTACGGTTAGGGTTAGGGTTCGGGTTAGGGTTAGGGTTCGGGTTAGTGTTAGGGTTAGGGGTCGGGTTAGGGTTAGGGTTAGGGTTATGTTTAGGGTTAGGGTTCGGGTTAGGGTTAGGGTTAGGGTTAGGGTTCGGGTTAGGTTTAGGGTTAGGGTTCGGGTTAGGGTTCGGGTTCGGGTTAGGGTTAGGATTAGGGTTAGGGTTCGGGGCAGGGTGAGGGTTAGGGTTAGGTTTCGGTTGAGGGTTAGGGTTAGGGTTAATGTTAGGGTTAGGTTTCGGGTTAGGGTTAGGGTTAAGGTTCGAGTTAGGATTAGGGTTAGGGTTAGGGTTAGGGTTCGCGTTAGGGTTCGGGTTAGGGGTCGGGTTAGGGTTAGGGTTAGGGTTCGGGTTAGGGTTAGGGTTAGGGTTCGAGTTAGGGTTAGTGTTAGGCTTCCGGTTAAGGTTAGGGTTAGGGTTCGAGTTAGGGTTAAGGTTAGGGTTAGGGTTCGGGTTAGGGTTAGGGTTAGGGTTCGGGTTAGGGTTCGGGTTAAGGTTAGGGTTACGGTTAGGGTTAGGGTTCCGGTTAGGGTTAGGGTTCGGGTTAGGGTTAGGGTTAGGGTTAGGGTTAGGGTTAGGGTTCGGATTAGGGTTAGGTGTAGGGTTCGGGTTAGGGTTCGGGTACGGGTTAGGGTTAGGGTTAGGGTTAGGGTTAGGGTTCGGGTTAGGGTTAGGGTTAGGGGTTAGTGTTAGGGTTACCGTTCGGGTTAGGGTTAGGGTTAGGTTTAGGGTTAGGTTTCGGGTTAGGGTTAGGTTTAGGGTTCGGGTTAGTGTTAGGGTTAGGGTTAGGGTTAGGCTTCGGGTTAGGGTTAGGGTTCGGGTTAGGGTTAGGGTTAGGGTTAGGGTTATGGTTAGGGTTCGGGTTAGGGTTAGGGTTAGGGTTAGGGTTCGGATTAGGGTTAGGGGTAGGGTTCGGGTTAGGGTTCGGGTACGGGTTAGGGTTAGGGTTAGGGTTAGGGTTAGGGGTTAGTGTTAGGGTTACCGTTCTGGTTAGGGTTAGGGTTAGGGTTAGGGTTAGGGTTCGGGTTAGGGTTAGGTTTAGGGTTCGGGTTATGATTAAGGTTAGGGTTAGGGTTAGGGTTCGGTTTAGGGTTAGGGTTAGGGTTAGTGTTTGGGTTACGGTTAGGGTTAGGGTTCGGGTTGGGTTAGGGTTAGGGTTAGGGTTAGGGTTCGGGTTCAGATTAGGGTTAGGTTTCGGGTTAGTGTTCGGGTTAGGGTTAGGGTTCGGGTTAGGGTTAGGTTTCGGGTTAGGGTTAGTGTTAGGGTTAGGAGGTAGGGTTAGGGTTAGGGTTCGGGTTAGTGTTAGGGTTAGGGTTAGGGTTAGGGGTTAGGGTTCGGGTTAGTGTTAGGGTTCGGGTTAGGGTTAGGGTTATGGTTAGGGTTAGGGTTAGGTTTCGGGTTCGGGTTAGGTTTAGGGTTAGGGTTAGGGAAAAGGTTAGTGTTAGGGGTTAGGGTTAGGGTTACGGTTCGGGTTAGGGTTAGGGTTACGGTTAGGGTTAGGTTTCGGGTTAGGGTTAGGGTTCGGGTTAGTGTTAGGGTTAGGGTTCGTGTTAGGTTTAGGGTTAGGGTTAGGGTTATGTTTAGGGTTAGGGTTCGGGTTAGGGTTAGGGTTTGGGTTAGGGTTCGGGTTAGGGTTCGGGTTATGGTTCGGGTTAGGGTTCGGGTTCGGGTTAGGGTTAGGATTAGGTTTAGGGTTCGGGGCAGGGTGAGGGTTAGGGTTAGGGTTCGGTTTAGGGTTAGGGTTAGTGTTAATGTTAGGGTTAGGTTTCGGGTTAGGGTTAGGGTTAAGGTTCGAGTTAGGATTAGGGTTAGGGTTAGGGTTAGGGTTCGCGTTAGGGTTCGGGTTAGGGGTCGGGTTAGGGTTAGGGTTAGGGTTCGGTTTAGGGTTAGGGTTAGGGTTCGGGTTAGTGTTAGGTTTTGGGTTAGGGTTAGGGTTAGGGTTCGGGTTAGGGTTAGGATTCGGGTCGGGTTTGGGTTAGGGTTCGGGTTAGGGTTCGGGTTAGGGTTAGTGTTAGGGTTCGGGTTCGGGGTTAGGGTTAGGGTTAGGGTTCGGGTTAGGGTTCGGGTTAGGGTTAGGATTCGGGAAAGGGGTTATGATTCGGGTTCGGTTTAGGGTTAGTGTTAGGGTTCCGGTTAAGGTTAGGGTTAGGTTTCGGGTTAGGGTTAGGGTTAGGGTTAGGGTTCGGGTTAGGGTTAGGGTTAGGGTTCGGGTTAGGGTTCGGGTTAAGGTTAGGGTTACGGTTAGGGTTAGGGTTCCGGTTAGGGTTAGGTTTCGGGTTCGGGTTCGGGTTAGGGTTAGGGTTAGGGTTAGGGTTCGGATTAGGGTTAGGGGTAGGGTTCGGGTTAGGGTTCGGGTACGGGTTAGGGTTAGGGTTAGGGTTAGGGTTAGGGTTCGGGTTAGGGTTAGCGTTAGGGTTAGGGGTTAGTGTTAGGGTTACCGTTCGGGTTAGGGCTAGGGTTAGGTTTAGGGTTAGGTTTCGCGTTAGGGTTAGGTTTAGGGTTCGGGTTCGGGTTAGGGTTAGGGTTAGGGTTAGGGTTCGGGTTTGGGTTAGGGTTCGGGCTAGGGTTAGGGTTAGTGTTAGGGTTCCGGTTAAGGTTAGGGTTAGGGTTCGGGTTAGGGTTAGGGTTAGGGTTAGGTTTCGGGTTAGGGTTAGGGTTAGGGTTCGGGTTAGGGTTCGGGTTAGGGTTAGGGTTAGGGTTAGGGTTAGGGTTAGGGTTCCGGTTAGGGTTAGGGTTCGGGTTAGGGTTAGGGTTAGGGTTAGGGTTAGGGTTCGGGTTAGGGGTAGGGTTAGGGTTAGGGTTAGGGGTTAGGGTTAGGGTTACCATTCGGGTTAGGGTTAGGGTTTGGGTTAGGGTTAGGGTTCGGGTTAGGGTTAGGTTTAGGGTTAGGGTTAGGGTTCCGGTTAGGATTAGGTTTAGGGTTAGTGTTCGGTTTAGGGTTAGGGTTAGGTTTAGGGTTCGGGTTAGGGTTCGTGTTAGGCTTAGGGTTAGGGTTAGGGTTCGGGTTAGGGTTAGGGTTCGGGTTAGGGTTAGGTTTAGGGTTCGGGTTAGGGTTAGGGGTAGGGTTCGCTTTAGGGTTAGTTTTATGGTTAAGGTTAGGGTTCGGGTTAGGTTTAGGGTTAGTGTTCGGGTTAGGGTTAGGGTTAGGGTTCGGGTTAGGGTTCGGGTTCGGGTTAGGGGTCGGGTTAGGGTTAGGATTCGGGTAAGGGGTTATGGTTCGGGTTCGGGTAAGGGTTAGTGTTAGGGTTCCGGTTAAGGTTAGGGTTAGGGTTCGAGTTAGGATTAGGGTTAGGGTTAGGGTTAGGGTTCGGGTTAAGGTTAGGGTTAGGGTTAGGGTTCGGGTTAGTGTTAGGGTTTGGGTTAGGGTTAGGGTTAGGGTTCGGGTTCGGGTTAGGGTTAGGGTTCGGGATCGGGTTAGGGTTAGGGTTCGGGTTAGGGTTCGGGTTAGGGTTAGGGTTAGGGTTCGGGTTCGGGGTTAGGGTTAGGGTTAGGGTTCGGGTTAGGGTTAGGATTCGGGTAAGGGGTTATGGTTCGGGTTCGGGTTAGGGTTAGTGTTAGGGTTCCGGTTAAGGTTAGGGTTAGGGTTCGGGTTAGGGTTAGGGTTAGTGTTAGGGTTCGGGTTAGGGTTAGGGTTAGGGTTCGGGTTAGGGTTCGGGTTAGGGTTAGGGTTAGGGTTAGGGTTCCGATTAGGGTTAGGGTTCGGGTTAGGTTTAGGGTTAGGGTTAGGGTTAGGGTTAGGGTTCGGATTAGGGTTAGGGGTAGGGTTCGGTTTAGGGTTCGGGTACGGGTTAGGGTTAGGGTTAGGGTTAGGGTTAGGGTTCGGGTTAGGGTTAGGGTTAGGGTTAGGGTTAGGGTTCGGGTTAGGGTTCGGTTTAGGGTTCGGGTTAGGGTTAGGGTTAGGGTTAGGGTTCGGGTGAGGGTTAGGGTTCGGGTTAGGGTTAGGGTTAGTGTTAGGGTTCCGGTTCAGGTTAGGGTTAGGGTTCGGTTTAGGGTTAGGATTAGGGTTAGGGTTCGGGTTAGGGTTAGGGTTAGGGTTAGGGTTCGGGTTAGGGTTCGGGTTAGGGTTAGGGTTAGGGTTAGGGTTAGGGTTCCGGTTAGGGTTAGGGTTCGGGTTAGGGTTAGGGTTAGGGTTAGGGTTAGAGTTAGGGTTCGGATTAGGGTTAAGGGTAGGGTTCGGGTTAGGGTTCGGGTACGGGTTAGGGTTAGTTTTAGGGTTAGGGTTAGGGTTCGGGTTAGGGTTAGGGTTAGGGTTAGGGTTAGGGGTTAGGGTTAGGGTTACCGTTCGGGTTAGGGTTAGGGTTAGGGTTAGGGTTCGGGTTAGGGTTAGGTTTAGGTTTCGGTTTAGGTTTAGGGTTAGGGTTAGGGTTAGGGTTCGGGTTAGTTTTAGGGTTAGGGTTCGGGTTTGGGGTTAGGGTTAGGGTTAGGTTTCGGGTTAGGTTTCGGGTTAGGGTTAGGATTCGGGTAAGGGGTTAGTGTTCGGGTTCGGGTTAGGATTAGGATTAGGGTTCCGGTTAGGATTAGGGTTAGGGTTAGGGTTCGGGTTAGGGTTAGGGTTAGGTTTAGTGTTAGGGTTCAGGTTAGGGTTAAGGTTAGGGTTCGGGTTAGGGTTCGTGTTAGGCTTAGGGTTAGGGTTAGGTTTAGGGTTCGGGTTAGGGTTAGGGTTCGGTTTAGGGTTAGGTTTAGGGTTCGGGTTAGGTTTAGGGTTAGGTTTCGGGTTAGGGTTAGGGTTACGGTTAAGGTTTGGGTTCGGGTTAGGGTTAGGGTTAGGGTTCGGGTTAGGGTTAGGGTTAGGGTTATGGTTACGGTTAGGGTTCGGGTTAGGGTTAGGGTTAGGGTTATGGTTCGGGTTAGGGTTAGGGTTAGGGTTCGGGTTAGGGTTCGGGTTAGGGTTAGGCTTAGGGTTAGGTTCGGGTTAGGGTGAGGGTTAGGGTTAGGTTTCGGGTTAGGGTTAGGGTTAGGGTTAGGGTTCTGGTTAGGGTTAGGGTTCGGGTTAGGTTTAGTGTTAGGGTTAGGGTTAGGGTTAGGGTACGGATTAGGGTTAGGGGTAGGGTTCGGGTTAGGGTTCGGGTTCGAGTTAGGGTTAGGGTTAGGTTTAGGGTTAGGGTTCGGTTTAGGGTTCGGGTTAGGGTTAGGGTTAGTGTTAGTGGTTAGGGGTAGGGTTACCGTTCGGGTTAGGGTTAGGGTTAGGGTTAGGGTTAGGGTTAGGGTTAGGGTTAGGGTTCGGGTTAGGGTTAGGTTTAGGGTTCGGTTTAGGGTTACGGTTAGGTCAGGGTTCGGGTTAGGGTTAGGGTTAGGGTTAGGGTTAGGGTTCGTGTTCGGGTTCGGGTTAGGGTTAGGGTTCGGGTTAGGGTTCGGGTTAGGGTTATGGTTCGCGTTAGGGTTCGGGTTAGGGTTAGTGTTAGGGTTAGGGTTCGGGTTCGGGTTAGGGTTCGGGTTAGGGTTAGGGTTCGTGTTAGGGTTAGGGTTAGTGTTAGGGTTAGGGTTCGGGTTAGGGTTAGGGTTCGGGTTCGGGTTACGGTTAGGGTTAGGGTTAGGGTTCAGTTTTGGGTTAGGTTTAGGGTTAGGGTTTGGGTTAGGGTCGGGGTTCGGGTTAGGGTTAGAGTTAGGGTTAGTGTTCGGTTTAGGGTTAGGGTTAGGGTTAGGGTTCGGGTTAGGTTTAGGGTTAGGTTTCGGGTTAGGTTTAGGTTTAGGGTTCAGGTTAGGGTTCGGGTTAGGGTTAGGGTTAGTTTTCGGGTTACGGTAAGGGTTAGGTTTAGGGTTCGGGTTAGGGTTAGGTTTAGGGTTAGGGTTAGGGTTAGGGTTAAGGTTCGGGGTAGGGTTAGGTTTAAGGTTCGGGTTAGGGTTAGGGTTAGGGTTAGGGTTCGTGTTAGGGTTAGGTTTAGGGTTAGGGTTCATGTTAGGGTTCGGGTTCGGGTTAGGGTCAGGGTAAGGATTCGGGTTAGGGTTCGGGTTAGGGTTCGGGTTAGGGTTAGGGTTTGGGTTAGGGTTAGGGTTAGGGTTAGGGTTCGGGTTAGGGTTAGGGTTAGGGTTAGGGGTTAGGGTTCGGGTTCGGGTTATGGTTCGGGTTAGGGTTAGGGTTAGTGTTAGGGTTAGTGTTAGGTTTAGGTTTCGGGTTCGGTTTAGGGTTAGTGTTAGGGTTAGGGTTCAGGTTCGGGTTAGGGTTCGGGTTCGGGTTACTGTTAGGGTTCGGGTTCGGGTTAGGGTCAGTGTTAGTGTTAGGGTTCGGGTTATTGTTAGTGTTCGGGTTAGGGGTAGGGATCGGGTTCGGGTTAGGTTTAGGGTTCTGGTTAGGGTTCGGGTTAGGGTTAGAGTTCGGTTAGGGTTAGGGTTCGGGTTAGGGTTAGGGTTAGGTTTAGGAGGTAGGGTTAGGGTTATGGTTCGGGTTAGGGTTAGGGTTAGGTTTAGGGGTTAGGGTTCGGGTTAGTGTTAGGGTTCGGGTTAGGGTTAGGGTTTGGGTTAGGGTTAGGGTTAGGGTTCCGGTTCGGGTTAGGGTTAGGGTTTGGGTTAGTGTTAGATTTCGGATTAGGGTTAGGGTTCGGTTTAGGGTTCGGGTTCGGGTTCGGGTTAGGGTTAGGGTTAGGGTACGGGTTAGGGTTAGGGTTAGGGTTAGGGGTTAGGGTTAGGGTTAGGGTTCGGGTTAGGTTTAGGGTTACGGTTAGGGTTAGGGTTCGGGCTAGGTTTAGGGTAGGGTTCGGGTTAGGTTTAGGGCTAGGGTTATGGTTAGGGTTAGTGTTCGTGATAGGGTTAGGGTTAGGGTTAGGTTTCGGGTTAGGGTTAGATTTAGGTTTAGGGTTAGGGTTAGGGTTAAGGTTCGGGGTAGGGTTAGGGTTAAGGTTCGGGTTAGGGTTAGGGTTAGGTTTAGGGTTAGGGCTCGCGTTAGGGTTCGGGTTAGGTGTCGGGTTAGGGTTAGGGTTAGGGTTCGGTTTAGGGTTACGGTTAGGTCAGGGTTCGGGTTAGGGTTAGGGTTCGGTTTAGGGTTCGGGTTCGGGTTAGGGTTAGGGTTCCAGTTAAGGTTAGGGTTAGGGTTCAGGTTAGGGTTAGGGTTAAGGTTCCGGTTCGGGTTAGGGTTAGTGTTAGGGTTAGGGTTCGGTTTCGGGTTAGGGTTCGGGTTAGGGTTAGGGTTCGGGTTAGGGTTCGGGTTAGGGTTCGGGTTAGGGTTAGGGTTTGGGTTAGGGTTAGGGTTCGGGTTAGGGTTAGGATTCCGGTTAGGGTTAGGGTTAGGGTTCGGGTTCGGTTTAGGGTTAGGGTTCGGGTTAGTGTTAGGGTTCGGGTTAGGGTTAGGGTTCGGGTTAGGGTTAGGGTTAGGGTTCGGGTTCGGGTTCGGGTTAGGGTTCGGGTTAGGGTTAGGGTTAGTGTTAGGGTTAGGTTTAGGGTTAGGGTTCGGGTTCGGTTTAGGGTTAGTGTTAGGGTTAGGTTTCGGGTTCGGGTTAGGGTTCGGGTTCGGGTTAGTGTTAGGGTTCGTGTTCGGGTTAGGGTTAGTGTTAGGGTTAGGGTTCGGGTTAGGGTTAGGGTACGGGTTATGGGTAGGGTTCAGTTTCGGGTTAGGTTTAGGGTTCGTGTTAGGGTTCGGGTTAGGGTTAGGTATCGGTTAGGGTTAGGGTTCGGGTTAGGGTTAGGGTTAGGTTTAGGAGGTAGGGTTAGGGTTAGGGTTCGGGTTAGGGTTAGGGTTAGGGTTAAGGTTAGGGGTTAGGTTTCGGGTTAGGGTTAGGGTTCCGGTTAGGGTTAGGGTTTGGGTTAGGGTTAGGGTTAGGGTTCCGTTTCGGGTTAGTGTTAGGGTTAAGGTTAGGGTTAGGGTTCGAATTAGGGTTAGGGGTAGGGTTCGGGTTAGGGTTCGGGTTCGGGTTCGGGTTAGGGTTAGGGTTAGGGTTATGGTTCGGGTTAGGGTTAGGGTTAGGGTTAGGGGTTAGGGTTAGGGTTAGGGTTCGGGTTAGGGTTAGGGTTGCGGTTAGGGTTAGGGTTCGGGTTAGGGTTAGGGTAGGGTTCGGGTTCGGGTTAGGGTTAGGGTTATGGTTAGGGTTAGGGTTCGTGTTAGGGTTAGGGTTAGGGTTAGGGTTCGGGTTAGGGTTAGGGTTAGGGTTCGGGTTAGGGTTCGGGTTAGGGTTAGGGTTCGGGTTAGGGTTAGGGTTAGGGTTAGGGTTCGGTTTAGGGTTAGGGTTAGGGTTAGGGTTAGGGTTCGGGTTAGGGTTAGGGTTAAGGTTCGGGTTAGGTTTAGGGTTAGGGTGAGGGTTGGTGTTCGGTTTAGGGTTATGGTTTGGGTTAGGGTTCGGGTTCGGGTTAGGGTTAGGGTTAGGGTTAGGGTTCGGGGTAGGGTTAGGGTTAGGGTTAGGGTTCGGGTTAGGGTTAGGGTTAGGGTTCGGGTTAGGGTTAGGGTTCGGGTTAGGGTTAGGGTTCGGGTTAGGGTTCGGGTTCGGGTTAGGGTTAGGGTTAGGGTTAGTGTTCTGGTTAGTGTTAGGGTTCGGGTTAGGGTTAGGGTTAGGGTTAGGGTTAGGGTTAGGGTAAGGGTTCGGATTAGGGTTAGGGGTAGAGTTCGAGTTAGGGTTCCGGTTCGGGTAAGGGTTAGGGTTAGGTTTAGAGTTAGGGTTAGGGTTAAGGTTAGGGTTAGGGTTAGGGTTCGGGTTAGGGTTAGTGTTAGGGTTCAGGTTAGGGTTAGGGTTAGGGTTAGGGTTCCGGTTAGGGTTAGGATTAGGTTTGGGGTTCGGGTTCGGGTTAGGTTTAGGGTTAGCGTTAGGGTTAGGGTTAAGGTTCGGGGTAGGGTTAGGGTTAAGGTTCGGGTTAGGGTTAGGGTTAGGGTTCGGGTTAGGCTTAGGGTTCGGGTTAGGGTTAGGGTTCGGGTTAGGGTTAGGGTTCGGGTTAGGGTTAGGTTTAGGGTTCGGGTAAGGGTTAGGGTTAGGGTTCGGGTTAGGGTTAGGTTTACGGTTAAGGTTAGGATTCGGGTTAGGGTTAGGGTTAGGGTTCGGGTTAGGTTTAGGGTTAGGGTTATGGTTATGGTTAGGGTTCGGTTTAGGGTTAGGGTTAGGGTTAGGGTTCGGGTTAGGGTTAGGGTTAGGGTTCGGGTTCGGGTTAGGTTTAGGTTTCGGGTTAGTGTTAGGGTTAGTGTTCGGGTTAGGGTTAGGGTTAGGGTTAGGGTTCGGGTTAGGGATAGTGTTAGGGTTCGGGTTAGGGTTCGGGTTAGGGTTAGGATTAGGGTTAGGGTTCGGGGCAGAGTGAGGGTTAGGGTTAGGGTTCGGTTTAGGTTTAGGGTTAGGGTTAATGTTAGGGTTAGGTTTCGGGTTAGGGTTAGGTTTAAGGTTCGAGTTAGTATTAGGGTTAGGGTTAGGGTTAGGGTTCGCGTTAGGGTTCGGGTTAGGGGTCGGGTTAGGGTTAGGGTTAGGGTTCGGGTTAAGGTTAGGGTTAGGGTTAGGGTTCGGGTTAGTGTTAGGGTTTGGGTTAGGGTTAGGGTTAGGGTTCGGGTTCGGGTTAGGGTTAGGGTTCGGGATCGGGTTAAGGTTAGGGTTCGGGTTAGGGTTCGGGTTAGGGTTAGGGTTAGGGTTAGGGTTCGGGTTAGGGTTAGGGTTAGGGTTAGGGTTAGGGGTTAGTGTTAGGGTTACGTTCGGGTTAGGATTAGGGTTAGGTTTAGGGTTATGGTTCGGGATAGGGTTAGGTTTTGGGTTCGGGTTAGGGTTAGGGTTAGGGTTAAGGTTCGGGTTAGGGTTAGGGTTAGTGTTAGGGTTCCGGTTAAGGTTAGGGTTAGGGTTCCGGTTAGGGTTAGGGTTAGGGTTAGGGTTCGGGTTAGGGTTAGGGTTAGGGTTAGGGTTAGGGGTTAGGGTTAGGGTTACCGTTCGGGTTAGGGTTAGGGTTAGTGTTAGGCTTAGGGTTCGGGTTAGGGTTAGGTTTAGGGTTCGGTTTAGGTTTAGGGTTAGGGTTAGGTTTAGGGTTCGGGTTCGGGTTAGGGTTAGGGTTCGGGTTCGGGTTTGGGGTTAGGGTTAGGGTTAGGGTTCGGGTTAGGTTTCGGGTTAGGGTTAGGGTTCGGGTAAGGGGTTAGGGTTAGGTTTAGTGTTAGGGGTTAGTGTTAGGGTTAGGGTTCGGGTTAGGGTTAGGGTTACGGTAAGGGTTAGGGTTCGGGTTAGGGTTAGGGTTCGGGTTAGTGTTAGGGTTAGTGTTCGCGTTAGGGTTAGGTTTAGGTTAGGGTTCGGGTTAGGGATAGGGTTAGGGTTCGGGTTAGGGTTCGGGTTAGGGTTAGGATTAGGGTTAGGGTTCGGGGCAGGGTGAGGGTTAGGGTTAGGGTTCGGTTTAGGTTTAGGGTTAGGGTTAATGTTAGGGTTAGGTTTCGGGTTAGGGTTAGGGTTAAGGTTCGAGTTAGGATTAGGGTTAGGGTTAGGGTTAGGGTTCGCGTTAGGGTTCGTGTTAGGGGTCGCGTTAGGGTTAGGGTTAGGGTTCGGGTTAAGGTTAGGGTTAGGGTTAGGGTTCGGGTTAGTGTTAGGGTTTGGGTTAGGGTTAGGGTTCGGGTTTGGGTTAGGGTTAGGGTTCGGGATCGGGTTAGGGTTAGGGTTCGGTTTAGGGTTAGGGTTAGGGTTCGGGTTAGGGTTAGGGTTCGGGTTAGGGTTAGGGTTAGGGTTCGGGTTAGGGTTCGGGTTCGGGTTAGGGTTAGGGTTAGGGTTAGTGTTCTGGTTAGTGTTAGGGTTCGGGTTAGGGTTAGGGTTAGGGTTAGGGTTAGGGTTAGGGTAAGGGTTCGGATTAGGGTGAGGGTAGAGTTCGAGTTAGGGTTCCGGTTCGGGTAAGGGTTAGGGTTAGGTTTAGGGTTAGGGTTAGGGTTAAGGTTAGGGTTAGGGTTAGGGTTCGGGTTAGGGTTAGTGTTAGGGTTCAGGTTAGGGTTAGGGTTAGGGTTAGGGTTCCGGTTAGGGTTAGGATTAGGTTTGGGGTTCGGGTTCGGGTTAGGTTTAGGTTTAGGGTTAGGGTTAGGGTTAAGGTTCGGGGTAGGGTTAGGGTTAAGGTTCGGGTTAGGGTTAGGGTTAGGTTTCGGGTTAGGCTTAGGGTTCATGTTAGGGTTAGGGTTCGGGTTAGGGTTAGGGTTCGGGTTAGGGTTAGGTTTAGGGTTCGGGTAAGGGTTAGGGTTAGGGTTCGGGTTAGCGTTAGGTTTACGTTTAAGGTTAGGTTTCGGGTTAGGGTTAGGGTTAGGGTTCGGGTTAGGGTTAGGGTTAGGGTTATGGTTATGGTTAGGGTTCGGTTTAGGGTTAGGGTTAGGGTTAGGGTTCGGGTTAGGGTTAGGGTTAGGGTTAGGGTTCGGGTTCGGGTTAGGGTTCGGGTTAGGGTTAGGGTTAGGGATAGGTTTCGGGTTAGGGTGAGGGTTAGGGTTAGGGTTACGGTTCGGGTTAGGGTTCGGGTTAGGGTTAGGGTAGGGTTCGGGTTAGGGTTAGGGTTAGGGTTATGGTAAGGGTTAGGGTTCGGGTTAGGGTTAGGGTTAGGGTTAGGGTTCGGGTTAGGGTTAGGTTTAGCGTTAGGGTTAGGGTTCGGGTTAGGGTTCGTGTTCGGGTTAGGGTTAGGGTTAGGATTAAGGTTAGGGTTAGGGTTCGGATTAGTGTTAGGTGTAGGGTTCGGGTTAGGGTTCGGGTTCGGGTTAGGGTTAGGGTTAGGGTTAGGGTTAGGGTTAGTGTTAGGGGTTAGGGTTATGGTTAGGGTTCGGGTTAGGGTTAGGGTTACGGATAGATTTAGGGTTCGGGTTAGGTTTAGGTTTCGGGTTAGTGTTAGGGTTAGTGTTCGGGTTAGGGTTAGGGTTAGGATTAGGGTTCGGGTTAGGGATAGTGTTAGGGTTCGGGTTAGGGTTCGGGTTAGGGTTAGGATTAGGGTTAGGGTTCGGGGCAGAGTGAGGGTTAGGGTTAGGGTTCGGTTTAGGTTTAGGGTTAGGGTTAATGTTAGGGTTAGGTTTCGGTTTAGGGTTAGGTTTAAGGTTCGAGTTAGTTTTAGGGTTAGGGTTAGGGTTAGGGTTCGCGTTAGGGTTCGGGTTAGAGGTCGGGTTAGGGTTAGGGTTAGGGTTCGGGTTAAGGTTAGGGTTAGGGTTAGGGTTCGTGTTAGTGTTAGGGTTTGGGTTAGGGTTAGGTTTAGGGTTCGGGTTCGGGTTAGGGTTAGGGTTCGGGATCGGGTTAAGGTTAGGTTTCGGGTTAGGGTTCGGGTTAGGGTTAGGGTTAGGGTTAGGGTTCCGGTTAGGGTTAGGGTTCGGGTTAGGGTTAGGCTTAGGGTTAGGGTTAGGGTTAGGATTCGGATTAGGGTTAGGGGTAGGGTTCGGGTTAGGGTTCGGGTACGGGTTAGGGTTAGGGTTAGGGTTAGGGTTCGGGTTAGGGTTAGGGTTAGGGTTAGGGTTAGGGGTTAGTGTTAGGGTTACGTTCGGGTTAGGATTAGGGTTAGGGTTAGGGTTAGGGTTCGGGTTAGGGTTAGGTTTAGGGTTCGGGTTAGGGTTAGGGTTAGGGTTAGGGTTCGGGTTAGGGTTAGGGTTCGGGTTAGGGTTAGGTTTAGTGTTAGGGTTCCGGTTAAGGTTAGGGTTAGGGTTCGGGTTAGGGTTAGGGTTAGGGTTAGGGTTCGGGTTAGGGTTAGGGTTAGGGTTAGGGTTAGGGGTTAGGGTTAGTGTTACCGTTCGGGATAGGGTTAGGGTTAGTGTTAGGGTTAGGGTACGGGTTAGGGTTAGGTTTAGGGTTCTGTTTAGGTTTAGGGTTAGGGTTAGGGTTAGGGTTCGGGTTAGGTTTCAGGTTAGGGTTAGGATTCGGGTAAGGGGTTAGGGTTAGGGTTAGTGTTAGGGGTTAGGGTTAGGGTTAGGGTTCGGGTTAGGGTTAGGGTTACGGTAAGGCTTAGGGTTCGGGTTAGGGTTAGGGTTCGGGTTAGTGTTAGGGTTAGTGTTCGGGTTAGGGTTAGGTTTAGTGTTAGGGTTCGGGTTAGGGATAGGGTTAGGGTTCGGGGTAGGGTTAGGATTAGGGTTAGGGTTCGGGGCACGGTGAGGGTTAGGGTTAGGGTTAAGGTTCGAGTTAGGATTAGGGTTAGGGTTAGGGTTAGGGTTCGCGTTAGGGTTCGTGTTAGGGGTCGGGTTAGGGTTAGGGTTAGGGTTCGGGTTAAGGTTAGGGTTAGGGTTAGGGTTCGGGTTAGTGTTAGGGTTTGGGTTAGGGTTAGGGTTAGGGTTCGGGTTCGGGTTAGGGTTAGGGTTCGGGATCGGGTTAGGGTTAGGGTTCGGGTTAGGGTTCGGGTTAGGGTTAGGGTTAGGGTTCGGGTTCAGGGTTAGGGTTAGGGTTAGGGTTCGGGTTAGGGTTAGGATTCGGGTAATGGGTTATGGTTCGGGTTAGGGTTAGGGTTAGGGTTAGGGTTAGGGTTCGGGTTAGGGTTAGGGTTAGGGTTAGTGTTAGGGTTCGGATTAGGGTTAGGGGTAGGGTTCGGGTTAGGGTTCGGGTACGGGTTAGGGTTAGGGTTAGGGTTAGGGTTAGGGTTCGGGTTAGGGTTAGGGTTAGGGTTAGGGTTAGTGTTAGGGGTTAGTGTTAGGGTTACCGTTCGGGTTAGGGTTAGGGTTAGGGTTAGGGTTAGGGTTAGGGTTAGGGTTAGGTTTAGGGTTCGGGTTAGGGTTAGGGTTAGGGTTAGGGTTAGGGTTAGGGTTAGGGTTCGGGTTAGGGTTCGGGTTAGGGTTAGGGTTAGGGTTAGGGTTAGGGTTCCGGTTAGGGTTAGGGTTCGGGTTAGGGTTAGGGTTCGGGTTAGGGTTAGGGTTCGGGTTAGGGCTAGTTTTAGGGTTCGGGTTAGGGTTAGGGTTAGGGTTCTTTTTAGAGTTAGGGTTCTGTTTAGGTTTAGGGTTCGGGTTCGGGTTACGGTTAGGGTTAGGGTTCAGTTTCGGGTTAGGGTTAGGGTTAGGGTTAGGGTTAGGGTCACGGTTCGGGTTAGGGTTAGGGTTAGGGTTAGTGTTCGGGTTAGGGTTAGGGTTAGGGTTAGGGTTAGAGTTAGGGTTCGGGTTAGGGTTAGTGTTCGGGTTAGGGTTAGGTTTAGGGTTCGGGTAAGGGTTAGGGTTAGGGTTCGGGTTAGGGTTAGGTTTACGGTTAAGGTTAGGTTTCGGGTTAGGGTTAGGTTTAGGGTTCGGGTTAGGGTTAGGGTTAGGGTTATGGT
Organism: Urocyon cinereoargenteus; assembly: GCA_032313775.1. Taxonomy (NCBI): domain Eukaryota; kingdom Metazoa; phylum Chordata; class Mammalia; order Carnivora; family Canidae; genus Urocyon; species Urocyon cinereoargenteus. The sequence goes on from JAVLSZ010000035.1 coordinate 1,358,107, forward strand.
TATGGTTAGGGTTCGGTTTAGGGTTAGGGTTAGGGTTAGGGTTCGGGTTAGGGTTAGGGTTAGGGTTCGGGTTCGGGTTAGGGTTCGGGTTAGGGTTAGGGTTAGGGTTAGGGTTCGGGTTAGTGTGAGGGTTAGGGTTAGGGTTACGGTTCGGGTTAGGGTTCGGGTTAGGGTTAGGGTAGGGTTCGGGTTAGGGTTAGGGTTAGGGTTATGGTAAGGGTTAGGGTTCGGGTTAGGTTTAGGGTTAGGGTTAGGGTTCGGGTTAGGGTTAGGTTTAGCGTTAGGGTTAGGGTTCGGGTTAGGGTTCGTGTTCGGGTTAGGTTTAGGGTTAGGGTTAGGGTTAGGGTTAGGGTTAGGTTTAGGTTTCGGGTTAGGGTTAGGGTTAGGGTTAGGGTTAGGATTAGGGTTAGGGTTAGGGTTAGGGTTCGGGTTAGGGTTAGGTTTAGGGTTCGGGTTAGGGTTAGGGTTAGGGTTAGGGTTCGGGTTAGGGTTAGGGTTCGGGTTAGGGTTAGGTTTAGTGTTAGGGTTCCGGTTAAGGTTAGGGTTAGGGTTCGGGTTAGGGTTAGGGTTAGGGTTAGGGTTCGGGTTAGGGTTAGGGTTAGGGTTAGGGTTAGGGGTTAGGGTTAGTGTTACCGTTCGGGATAGGGTTAGGGTTAGTGTTAGGGTTAGGGTTCGGGTTAGGGTTAGGTTTAGGGTTCTGTTTAGGTTTAGGGTTAGGGTTAGGGTTAGGGTTCGGGTTAGGTTTCAGGTTAGGGTTAGGATTCGGGTAAGGGGTTAGGGTTAGGGTTAGTGTTAGGGGTTAGGGTTAGGGTTAGGGTTCGGGTTAGGGTTAGGGTTACGGTAAGGGTTAGGGTTCGGGTTAGGGTTAGGGTTCGGGTTAGTGTTAGGGTTAGTGTTCGGGTTAGGGTTAGGTTTAGTGTTAGGGTTCGGGTTAGGGATAGGGTTAGGGTTCGGGGTAGGGTTAGGATTAGGGTTAGGGTTCGGGGCACGGTGAGGGTTAGGGTTAGGGTTAAGGTTCGAGTTAGGATTAGGGTTAGGGTTAGGGTTAGGGTTCGCGTTAGGGTTCGTGTTAGGGGTCGGGTTAGGGTTAGGGTTAGGGTTCGGGTTAAGGTTAGGGTTAGGGTTAGGGTTCGGGTTAGTGTTAGGGTTTGGGTTAGGGTTAGGGTTAGGGTTCGGGTTCGGGTTAGGGTTAGGGTTCGGGATCGGGTTAGGGTTAGGGTTAGGGTTAGGGTTCGGGTTCAGGGTTAGGGTTAGGGTTAGGGTTCGGGTTAGGGTTAGGATTCGGGTAATGGGTTATGGTTCGGGTTAGGGTTAGGGTTAGGGTTAGGGTTAGGGTTCGGGTTAGGGTTAGGGTTAGGGTTAGGGTTAGGGTTAGGGTTCGGATTAGGGTTAGGGGTAGGGTTCGGGTTAGGGTTCGGGTACGGGTACGGGTTAGGGTTAGGGTTAGGGTTAGGGTTCGGGTTAGGGTTAGGGTTAGGGTTAGGGTTAGTGTTAGGGGTTAGTGTTAGGGTTACCGTTCGGGTTAGGGTTAGGGTTAGGGTTAGGGTTAGGGTTAGGGTTAGGGTTAGGTTTAGGGTTCGGGTTAGGGTTAGGGTTAGGGTTAGGGTTAGGGTTAGGGTTAGGGTTCGGGTTAGGGTTCGGGTTAGGGTTAGGGTTAGGGTTAGGGTTAGGGTTCCGGTTAGGGTTAGGGTTCGGGTTAGGGTTAGGGTTCGGGTTAGGGTTAGGGTTCGGGTTAGGGCTAGGTTTAGGGTTCGGGTTAGGGTTAGGGTTAGGGTTCTTTTTAGAGTTAGGGTTCTGTTTAGGTTTAGGGTTCGGGTTCGGGTTACGGTTAGGGTTAGGGTTCAGTTTCGGGTTAGGGTTAGGTTTAGGGTTAGGGTCACGGTTCGGGTTAGGGTTAGGGTTAGGGTTAGTGTTCGGGTTAGGGTTAGGGTTAGGGTTAGGGTTAGAGTTAGGGTTCGGGTTAGGGTTAGTGTTCGGGTTAGGGTTAGGTTTAGGGTTCGGGTAAGGGTTAGGGTTAGGGTTCGGGTTAGGGTTAGGTTTACGGTTAAGGTTAGGTTTCGGGTTAGGGTTAGGTTTAGGGTTCGGGTTAGGGTTAGGGTTAGGGTTATGGTTATGGTTAGGGTTCGGTTTAGGGTTAGGGTTAGGGTTAGGGTTCGGGTTAGGGTTAGGGTTAGGGTTCGGGTTCGGGTTAGGGTTCGGGTTAGGGTTAGGGTTAGGGTTAGGGTTCGGGTTAGTGTGAGGGTTAGGGTTAGGGTTACGGTTCGGGTTAGGGTTCGGGTTAGGGTTAGGGTAGGGTTCGGGTTAGGGTTAGGGTTAGGGTTATGGTAAGGGTTAGGGTTCGGGTTAGGGTTAGGGTTAGGGTTAGGGTTCGGGTTAGGGTTAGGTTTAGCGTTAGGGTTAGGGTTCGGGTTAGGGTTCGTGTTCGGGTTAGGGTTAGGGTTAGGATTAAGGTTAGGGTTAGGGTTCGGATTAGTGTTAGGTGTAGGGTTCGGGTTAGGGTTCGGGTTCGGGTTAGGGTTAGGGTTAGGGTTAGGGTTAGGGTTAGTGTTAGGGGTTAGGGTTATGGTTAGGGTTCGGGTTTGGGTTAGGGTTACGGTTAGATTTAGGGTTCGGGTTAGGTTTAGGTTTCGGGTTAGTGTTAGGGTTAGTGTTCGGGTTAGGGTTAGGGTTAGGATTAGGGTTCGGGTTAGGGATAGTGTTAGGGTTCGGCTAGGGTTCGGGTTAGGGTTAGGATTAGGGTTATGGTTCGGGGCAGATTGAGGGTTAGGGTTAGGGTTCGGTTTAGGTTTAGGGTTAGGGTTAAAGTTAGGGTTAGGTTTCGGGTTAGGGTTAGGTTTAAGGTCCGAGTTAGTATTAGGGTTAGGGTTAGGGTTAGGGTTCGCGTTAGGGTTCGGGTTAGGGGTCGGGTTAGGGTTAGTGTTAGGGTTCGGGTTAAGGTTAGGGTTAGGGTTAGGGTTCGGGTTAGTGTTAGCGTTTGGGTTAGGGTTAGGGTTAGGGTTCGGGTTCGGGTTAGGGTTAGGGTTCGGGATCGGGTTAGGGTTAGGGTTCGGGTTAGGGTTCGGGTTAGGGTTAGGGTTAGGGTTAGGGTTAGGGTTCGGGTTCGGGGTTAGGGTTAGGGTTAGGGTTCGTGTTAGGGTTAGGATTCGGGTAATGGGTTATGGTTCGGGTTAGGGTTAGGGTTAGGGTTAGGGTTCGGGTTAGGGTTAGGGTTAGGGTTAGGTTTAGGGTTCGGATTAGGGTTAGGGGTAGGGTTCGGGTTCGGGTTAGTGTTAGGTTTAGGGTTAGGGTTAGGGGTTAGTGTTAGGGTTACGGTTCGGGTTAGGGTTAGGGTTAGGGTTAGGGTTAGGGTTCGGGTTAGGGTTCGGTTTAGGGTTCGGGTTAGGGTTAGGGTTAGGGTTAGGGTTAGGCTTAGGGTTCGGGTTAGGGTTAGGGTTCGGGTTAGGGTTAGGGTTAGTGTTAGGGTTCCGGTTAAGGTTAGGGTTAGGGTTCGGTTTAGGGTTAGGATTAGGGTTAGGGTTCGGGTTAGGGTTAGGGTTAGGGTTAGGGTTCGGGTTAGGGTTAGGGTTCGGGTTAGGGTTAGGGTTAGGGTTAGCGTTAGGGTTCCGGTTAGGGTTAGGGTTCGGGTTAGGGTTAGGGTTAGGGTTAGGGTTAGAGTTAGGGTTCGGATTAGGGTTAAGGGTAGGGTTCGGGTTAGGGTTCGGGTACGGGTTAGGGTTAGTTTTAGGGTTAGGGTTAGGGTTCGGGTTAGGGTTAGGGTTAGGGTTAGGGTTAGGGGTTAGGGTTAGGGTTACTGTTCGGGTTAGGGTTAGGGTTAGGGTTCGGGTTAGGGTTAGGTTTAGGGTTCGGTTTAGGTTTAGGGTTAGGGTTAGGGTTAGGGTTCGGGTTCGGGTTAGGGTTAGGGTTAGGGTTCGGGTTTGGGGTTAGGGTTAGGGTTAGGGTTCGGGTTAGGTTTCGGGTTAGGGTTAGGATTCGGGTAAGGGGTTAGTGTTCGGGTTCGGGTTAGGATTAGGATTAGGGTTCCGGTTAGGATTAGGGTTAGGTTTAGGGTTCGGGTTAGTGTTAGGGTTAGGTTTAGTGTTAGGGTTCAGGTTAGGGTTAAGGTTAGGGTTCGGGTTAGGGTTCGTGTTAGGCTTAGGGTTAGGGTTAGGGTTAGGGTTCGGGTTAGGGTTAGGGTTCGGTTTAGGGTTAGGTTTAGGGTTCGGGTTAGGTTTAGGGTTAGGGTTCGGGTTAGGGTTAGGGTTACGGTTAAGGTTAGGTTTCGGGTTAGGTTTAGGGTTAGGGTTCGGGTTAGGGTTAGGGTTACGGTAAAGGTTAGGTTTCGGGTTAGGGTTATGGTTCGGGTTAGGGTTAGGGTTCGGGTTAGGGTTCGGGTTAGTGTTAGGCTTAGGGTTAGG
>JAVLSZ010000035.1:1367500-1395000 GCA_032313775.1 Urocyon cinereoargenteus
CGGGTTTGGGGTTAGGGTTAGTGTTAGGGTTCGGGTTAGGTTTCGGGTTAGGGTTAGGATTCGGGCAAGGGGTTAGGGTTAGGGTTAGTGTTAGGGGTTAGTGTTAGGTTTAGGGTTCGGGTTAGGGTTAGGGTTACGGTAAGGGTTAGGGTTCGGGTTAGGGTTAGGGTTCGGGTTAGTGTTAGGGTTAGTGTTCGGGTTAGGGTTAGGTTTAGGGTTAGGGTTCGTGTTAGGGATAGGGTTAGGGTTCGGGTTAGGGTTCGGGTTAGGGTTAGGATTAGGGTTAGGTTTCGGGGCAGGGTGAGGGTTAGGGTTAGGGTTCGGTTTAGGTTTAGGGTTAGGGTTAATGTTAGGGTTAGGTTTCGGGTTAGGGTTAGGGTTAAGGTTCGAGTTAGGATTAGGGTTAGGGTTAGGGTTAGGGTTCGCGTTAGGGTTCGTGTTAGGGGTCGCGTTAGGGTTAGGGTTAGGGTTCGGGTTAAGGTTAGGGTTAGGGTTAGGGTTCGGGTTAGTGTTAGGGTTTGGGTTAGGGTTAGGGTTAGGGTTCGGGTTCGGGTTAGGGTTAGGGTTCGGGATCGGGTTAGGGTTAGGGTTCGGTTTAGGGTTAGGGTTAGGGTTCGGGTTAGGGTTAGGGTTCGGGTTAGGGTTAGGGTTAGGGTTCGGGTTAGGGTTCGGGTTCGGGTTAGGGTTAGGGTTAGGGTTAGTGTTCTGGTTAGTGTTAGGGTTCGGGTTAGGGTTAGGGTTAGGGTTAGGGTTAGGGTTAGTGTTCTGGTTAGTGTTAGGGTTCGGGTTAGGTTTAGGGTTCGGGTTAGGGTTAGGGTTAGGGTTAGGGTTCGGGTTAGGGTTAGGGTTCGGGTTAGGGTTAGGTTTAGTGTTAGGGTTCCGGTTAAGGTTAGGGTTAGGGTTCGGGTTAGGGTTAGGGTTAGGGTTAGGGTTCGGGTTAGGGTTAGGGTTAGGGTTAGGGTTAGGGGTTAGGGTTAGTGTTACCGTTCGGGTTAGGGTTTGGGTTAGTGTTAGGGTTAGGGTTCGGGTTAGGGTTAGGTTTAGTGTTTTGTTTAGGTTTAGGGTTAGGGTTAGGGTTAGGGTTCGGGTTCGGGTTAGGGTTAGGGTTCGGGTTCGGCTTTGGGGTTAGGGTTAGGGTTACGGTTCGGGTTAGGGTTCGGGTTAGGTTTAGGGTAGGGTTCGGGTTAGGGTTAGGGTTAGGGTTATGGTAAGGGTTAGGGTTCGGGTTAGGGTTAGGGTTAGGGTTAGGGTTCGGGTTAGGGTTAGGTTTAGGGTTAGGGTTAGGGTTCGGGTTAGGGTTCGTGTTCGGGTTAGGGTTAGGGTTAGGATTAAGGTTAGGGTTAGGGTTCGGATTAGTGTTAGGTGTAGGGTTCGGGTTAGGGTTCGGGTTCGGGTTAGGGTTAGGGTTAGGGTTAGGGTTAGTGTTAGGGGTTAGGGTTATGGTTAGGGTTCGTGTTAGGGTTAGGGTTACGGTTAGATTTAGGGTTCGGGTTAGGTTTAGGTTTCGGGTTAGTTTTAGGGTTAGTGTTCGGGTTAGGGTTAGGGTTAGGGTTAGGGTTCGGGTTAGGGATAGTGTTAGGGTTCGGGTTAGGGTTCGGGTTAGGGTTAGGTTTACGGTTAAGGTTAGGTTTCGGGTTAGGGTTAGGGTTAGGGTTCGGGTTAGGTTTAGGGTTAGGGTTATGGTTATGGTTAGGTTTCGGTTTAGGGTTAGGGTTAGGGTTAGGGTTCGGGTTAGGGTTAGGGTTAGGGTTAGGGTTCGGGTTCGGGTTAGGGTTCGGGTTAGGGTTAGGGTTAGGGTTAGGGTTCGGGTTAGTGTGAGGGTTAGGGTTAGGGTTACGGTTCGGGTTAGGGTTCGGGTTAGGGTTAGGGTAGGGTTCGGGTTAGGGTTAGGGTTAGGGTTATGGTAAGGGCTAGGGTTCGGGTTAGGGTTAGGGTTAGGGTTAGGGTTCGGGTTAGGGTTAGGTTTAGGGTTAGGGTTAGGGTTCGGGTTAGGGTTCGTGTTCGGGTTAGGGTTAGGGTTAGGATTAAGGTTAGGGTTAGGGTTCGGATTAGTGTTAGGTGTAGGGTTCGGGTTAGGGTTCGGGTTCGGGTTAGGGTTAGGGTTAGGGTTAGTGTTAGGGGTTAGGGTTATGGTTAGGGTTCGGGTTAGGGTTAGGGTTACGGTTAGATTTAGGGTTCGGGTTAGGTTTAGGTTTCGGGTTAGTTTTAGGGTTAGTGTTCGGGTTAGGGTTAGGGTTAGGGTTAGGGTTCGGGTTAGGGATAGTCTTAGGGTTCGGGTTAGGGTTCGGGTTAGGGTTAGGATTAGGGTTAGGGTTCGGGGCAGAGTGAGGGTTAGGGTTAGGGTTCGGTTTAGGTTTAGGGTTAGGGTTAATGTTAGGGTTAGGTTTCGGGTTAGGGTTAGGTTTAAGGTTCGAGTTAGTATTAGGGTTAGGGTTAGGGTTAGGGTTCGCGTTAGGGTTCGGGTTAGGGGTCGGGTTAGGGTTAGGGTTAGGGTTCGGGTTAAGGTTAGGGTTAGGGTTAGGGTTCGGGTTAGTGTTAGGGTTTGGGTTAGGGTTAGGGTTAGGGTTCGGGTACGGGTTAGGGTTAGGGTTCGGGATCGGGTTAAGGTTAGGGTTCGGGTTAGGGTTCGGGTTAGGGTTAGGGTTAGGGTTAGGGTTCGGGTTAGGGTTAGGGTTAGGGTTAGGGGTTAGTGTTAGGGTTACGTTCGGGTTAGGATTAGGGTTAGGGTTAGGGTTAGGGTTCGGGTTAGGGTTAGGTTTAGGGTTCGGGTTAGGGTTAGGGTTAGGGTTAGGGTTCGGGTTAGGGTTAGGGTTCGGGTTAGGGTTAGGGTTAGTGTTTGGGTTCTGGTTAAGGTTAGGGTTAGGGTTCGGGTTAGGGTTAGGGTTAGGTTTAGGGTTCGGGTTAGGGTTAGGGTTAGGGTTAGGGTTAGGGGTTAGGGTTAGGGTTACCGTTCGGGTTAGGGTTAGGGTTAGGGTTAGTGTTAGGGTTAGGGTTCGGGTTAGGGTTAGGTTTAGGGTTCGGTTTAGGTTTAGGGTTAGGGTTAGGGTTAGGGTTCGGGTTCGGGTTAGGGTTAGGGTTCGGGTTCGGGTTTGGGGTTAGGGTTAGTGTTAGGGTTCGGGTTAGGTTTCGGGTTAGGGTTAGGATTCGGGCAAGGGGTTAGGGTTAGGGTTAGTGTTAGGGGTTAGTGTTAGGTTTAGGGTTCGGGTTAGGGTTAGGGTTACGGTAAGGGTTAGGGTTCGGGTTAGGGTTAGGGTTCGGGTTAGTGTTAGGGTTAGTGTTCGGGTTAGGGTTAGGTTTAGGGTTAGGGTTCGTGTTAGGGATAGGGTTAGGGTTCGGGTTAGGGTTCGGGTTAGGGTTAGGATTAGGGTTAGGTTTCGGGGCAGGGTGAGGGTTAGGGTTAGGGTTCGGTTTAGGTTTAGGGTTAGGGTTAATGTTAGGGTTAGGTTTCGGGTTAGGGTTAGGGTTAAGGTTCGAGTTAGGATTAGGGTTAGGGTTAGGGTTAGGGTTCGCGTTAGGGTTCGTGTTAGGGGTCGCGTTAGGGTTAGGGTTAGGGTTCGGGTTAAGGTTAGGGTTAGGGTTAGGGTTCGGGTTAGTGTTAGGGTTTGGGTTAGGGTTAGGGTTAGGGATCGGGTTCGGGTTAGGGTTAGGGTTCGGGATCGGGTTAGGGTTAGGGTTCGGTTTAGGGTTAGGGTTAGGGTTCGGGTTAGGGTTAGGGTTCGGGTTAGGGTTAGGGTTAGGGTTCGGGTTAGGGTTCGGGTTCGGGTTAGGGTTAGGGTTAGGGTTAGTGTTCTGGTTAGTGTTAGGGTTCGGGTTAGGGTTAGGGTTAGGGTTAGGGTTAGGGTTAGTGTTCTGGTTAGTGTTAGGGTTCGGGTTAGGTTTAGGGTTCGGGTTAGGGTTAGGGTTAGGGTTAGGGTTCGGGTTAGGGTTAGGGTTCGGGTTAGGGTTAGGTTTAGTGTTAGGGTTCCGGTTAAGGTTAGGGTTAGGGTTCGGGTTAGGGTTAGGGTTAGGGTTAGGGTTCGGGTTAGGGATAGGGTTAGGGTTAGGGTTAGGGGTTAGGGTTAGTGTTACCGTTCGGGTTAGGGTTTGGGTTAGTGTGAGGGTTAGGGTTCGGGTTAGGGTTAGGTTTAGGGTTCTGTTTAGGTTTAGGGTTAGGGTTAGGGTTAGGGTTCGGGTTCGGGTTAGGGTTAGGGTTCGGGTTCGGCTTTGGGGTTAGGGTTAGGGTTAGGGTTCGGGTTAGGGTTCAGGTTAGGGTTAGGATTCGGGTAAGGGGTTAGGGTTAGGGTTAGTGTTAGGGGTTAGGGTTAGGGTTAGGGTTCGGGTTAGGGTTAAGGTTACGGTAAGGGTTAGGGTTCGGGTTAGGGTTAGGGTTCGGGTTAGTGTTAGGGTTAGTGTTCGGGTTAGGGTTAGGTTTAGTGTTAGGGTTCGGGTTAGGGATAGGGTTAGGGTTCGGGTTAGGGTTCGGGTTCGGGTTAGGATTAGGGTTAGGGTTCGGGGCAGGGTGAGGGTTAGGGTTAGGTTTCGGTTTAGGTTTAGGGTTAGGGTTAATGTTAGGGTTAGGTTTCGGGTTAGGGTTAGGGTTAAGGTTCGAGTTAGGATTAGGGTTAGGGTTAGGGTTAGGGTTCGCGTTAGGGTTCGTGTTAGGGGTCGGGTTAGGGTTAGGGTTAGGGTTCGGATTAAGGTTAGGGTTAGGGTTAGGGTTCGGGTTAGTGTTAGGGTTTGGGTTAGGGTTAGGGTTAGGGTTCGGGTTCGGGTTAGGGTTAGGGTTCGGGATCGGGTTAGGGTTAGGGTTCGGGTTAGGGTTCGGGTTAGGGTTAGGGTTAGGGTTCGGGTTCGGGGTTAGGGTTAGGGTTAGGGTTCGGGTTAGGGTTAGGATTCGGGTAATGGGTTATGGTTCGGGTTAGGGTTAGGGTTAGGGTTAGGGTTCGGATTAGGGTTAGGGGTAGGGTTCGGGTTAGGGTTAGGGTTAGGGTTAGGGTTAGGGTTAGGGGTTAGTGTTAGGGTTACCGTTCGGGTTAGGGTTAGGGTTAGGGTTAGGGTTAGGGTTCGGGTTAGGGTTCGGTTTAGGGTTCGGGTTAGGGTTAGGGTTAGGGTTAGGGTTAGGGTTAGGGTTCGGGTTAGGGTTAGGGTTCGGGTTAGGGTTAGGGTTAGTGTTAGGGTTCCGGTTAAGGTTAGGGTTAGGGTTCGGTTTAGGGTTAGGATTAGGGTTAGGGTTCGGGTTAGGGTTAGGGTTAGGGTTAGGGTTCGGGTTAGGGTTCCGGTTAGGGTTAGGGTTCGGGTTAGGGTTAGGGTTAGGGTTAGAGTTAGGGTTCGGATTAGGGTTAAGGGTAGGGTTCGGGTTAGGGTTCGGGTACGGGTTAGGGTTAGTTTTAGGGTTAGGGTTAGGGTTCGGGTTAGGGTTAGGGTTAGGGTTAGGGTTAGGGGTTAGGGTTAGGGTTACTGTTCGGGTTAGGGTTAGGGTTAGGGTTAGGGTTCGGGTTAGGGTTAGGTTTAGGGTTCGGTTTAGGTTTAGGGATAGGGTTAGGGTTAGGGTTCGGGTTCGGGTTAGGGTTAGGGTTCGGTTTTGGGGTTAGGGTTAGGGTTAGGGTTCGGGTTAGGTTTCGGGTTAGGGTTAGGATTCGGGTAAGGGGTTAGTGTTCGGGTTCGGGTTAGGATTAGGTTTAGGGTTCCGGTTAGGATTAGGGTTAGGGTTAGGGTTCGGGTTAGGGTTAGGGTTAGGTTTAGTGTTAGGGTTCAGGTTAGGGTTAAGGTTAGGGTTCGGGTTAGGGTTCGTGTTAGGCTTAGGGTTAGGGTTAGGGTTAGGGTTCGGGTTAGGGTTAGGGTTCGGTTTAGGGTTAGGTTTAGGGTTCGGGTTAGGTTTAGGGTTAGGGTTCGGGTTAGGGTTAGGGTTACGGTTAAGGTTAGGTTTCGGGTTAGGGTTAGGGTTAGGGTTCGGGTTAGGGTTAGGGTTAGGGTTATGGTTACGGTTAGGGTTCAGGTTAGGATTAGGGTTAGGGTTATGGTTCGGGTTAGGGTTAGGGTTAGGGTTCGGGTTAGGGTTCGGGTTAGTGTTAGGCTTAGGGTTAGGGTCGGGTTAGGGTGAGGGTTAGGGTTAGGTTTCGGGTTAGGGTTAGGGTTAGGGTTAGGGTTCTGGTTAGGTTTAGGGTTCGGGTTAGGTTTAGTGTTACGGTTAGGGTTAGGGTTAGGGTAAGGATTAGGGTTAGGGGTAGGGTTCGGGTTAGGGTTCGGGTTCGAGTTAGGGTTAGGGTTAGGGTTAGGGTTAGGGTTCGGTTTAGGGTTCGGGTTAGGGTTAGGGTTAGTGTTAGTGGTTAGGGTTAGGGTTACCGTTCGGGTTAGGGTTAGGGTTAGGGTTAGTGTTAGGGTTAGGGTTCGGGTTAGGGTTAGGTTTAGGGTTCGGTTTAGGGTTACGGTTAGGTCAGGGTTCGGGTTAGGGTTAGGGTTAGGGTTAGGGTTAGGGTTCTGGTTCGGGTTCGGGTTAGGTTTAGGGTTCGGGTTAGGGTTCGGGTTAGGGTTATGGTTCGCGTTAGGGTTCGGGTTAGGGTTAGGATTCGGGTAAGGTGTTAGGGTTCGGGTTCGGGGTAGGGTTAGGGTTAGGGTTCCGGTAAAGTTTAGGGTTAGGGTTCAGGTTAGGGTTAGGGTTAGGGTTCGGGTTCGGGTTAGGGTTAGTGTTAGGGTTAGGGTTCGGGTTCGGGTTAGGGTTCGGGTTAGGGTTAGGGTTCGTGTTAGGGTTAGGGTTAGTGTTAGGGTTGGGGTTCGGGTTAGGGTTAGGGTTCGGGTTTGGGTTACGGTTAGGGTTAGGGTTAGGGTTCAGTTTTGGGTTAGGTTTAGGGTTAGGGTTAGGGTTAGGTTCAGGGTTCGGGTTAGGGTTAGAGTTAGGGTTAGTGTTCGGTTTAGGGTTAGGGTTAGGGTTAGGGTTCGGGTTAGGGTTAGGGTTAGGTTTCGGGTTAGGTTTAGGTTTAGGGTTCAGGTTAGGGTTCGGGTTAGGTTTAGGGTTAGTTTTCGGGTTACGGTAAGGGTTAGGTTTAGGGTTCGGGTTAGGGTTAGGTTTAGGGTTAGGGTTAGGGTTAGGGTTAAGGTTCGGGGTAGGGTTAGGTTTAAGGTTCGGGTTAGGGTTAGGGTTAGGGTTAGGGCTCGTGTTAGGGTAAGGTTTAGGGTTAGGGTTCATGTTAGGGTTCGGGTTCGGGTTAGGGTTAGGGTAAGGATTCGGGTTAGGGTTCGGGTTAGGGTTCGGGTTAGGGTTAGGGTTTGGGTTAGGGTTAGGGTTAGGGTTAGGGTTCGGGTTAAGGTTAGGGTTAGGGTTAGGGGTTAGGGTTCGGGTTCGGGTTATGGTTCGGGTTAGGGTTAGGGTTAGTGTTAGGGTTAGGGTTAGGTTTAGGGTTCGGGTTCGGTTTAGGGTTAGTGTTAGCGTTAGGGTTCAGGTTCGGGTTAGGGTTCGGGTTCGGGTTACTGTTAGGGTTCGGGTTCGGGTTAGGGTTAGTGTTAGTGTTAGGGTTCGGGTTATTGTTAGTGTTCGGGTTAGGGGTAGGGATCGGGTTCGGGTTAGGTTTAGGGTTCTGGTTAGGGTTCGGGTTAGGGTTAGGGTTCGGTTAGGGTTAGGGTTCGGGTTAGGGTTAGGGTTAGGTTTAGGAGGTAGGGTTAGGGTTAGGGTTCGGCTTAGGGTTAGGGTTAGGGTTAGGATTAGGGGTTAGGGTTCGGGTTAGGGTTAGGGTTCGGGTTAGGGTTAGGGTTTGGGTTAGGGTTAGGGTTAGGGTTCCGGTTCGGGTTAGGGTTAGGGTTTGGGTTAGTGTTAGATTTCGGATTAGGGTTAGGGTTCGGGTTAGGGTTCGGGTTCGGGTTCGGGTTAGGGTTAGTGTTAGGGTTAGGGTTCGTGTTAAGGTTAGGGTTAGGGTTAGGGGTTAGGGTTAGGGTTAGGGTTCGGGTTAGGTTTAGGGTTACGGTTAGGGTTAGGGTTCGGGCTAGGGTTAGGGTAGGGTTCGGGTTAGGGTTAGGGCTAGGGTTATGGTTAGGGTTAGGGTTCGGGTTAGGGTTAGGGTTAGGGTTAGGTTTCGGGTTAGGGTTAGGTTTAGGTTTAGGGTTAGGGATAGGGTTAAGGTTCGGGGTAGGGTTAGGGTTAAGGTTCGGGTTAGGATTAGGGTTAGGGTTAGGGTTAGGGTTCGCGTTAGGGTTCGGGTTAGGTGTCGGGTTAGGGTTAGTGTTAGGGTTCGGTTTAGGGTTACGGTTAGGTCAGGGTTCGGGTTAGGGTTAGGGTTCGGTTTAGGGTTCGGGTTCGGGTTAGGGTTAGGGTTCGGGTTAGGGTTCGGGTTAGGGTTAGGATTCGGGTAGGGGTTAGTGTTCGGGTTCGGGGTAGGGTTAGGGTTAGGGTTCCAGTTAAGTTTAGGGTTAGGGTTCAGGTTAGGGTTAGGGTTAAGGTTAGGGTTCGGGTTAGGGTTAGGGTTCGGGTTAGGGTTAGGGTTAGTGTTAGGGTTAGGGTTCTGTTTAGGTTTAGGGTTCGGGTTCGGGTTACGGTTAGGGTTAGGGTTCGGTTTCGGTTAGGGTTAGGGTTAGGGTTAGGGTTAGGGTCACGGTTCGGGTTAGGGTTAGGGTTAGGGTTAGTGTTCGGGTTAGGGTTAGGGTTATGGTTAGGGTTAGAGTTAGGGTTCGGGTTAGGGTTAGGGTTAGGGTTAGGGTTCGGGTTAGGTTTAGGTTTAGGGTTCAGGTTAGGGTTCGGGTTAGGGTTAGGGTTAGGGTTAGGTTTCGGGTTACGGTAAGGGTTAGGGTTAGGGTTCGGGTTAGGGTTTGGTTTCGGGTTAGGGTTAGGGTTAGGGTTAGGGTTCGGGTTAGGGTTAGGGTTCGGGTTAGGGTTCGGGTTAGGGTTCGCGTTAGGGTTAGGGTTCGGGTTAGGGTTCGGGTTAGGGTTCGGGTTAGGGTTAGGGTTTGGGTTAGGGTTAGGGTTCGGGTTATTGTTAGGATTCCGGTTAGTGTTAGGGTTAGGGTTCGGGTTCGGTTTAGGGTTAGGGTTCGGGTTAGTGTTAGGGTTCGGGTTAGGGTTAGGGTTCGGGTTAGGGTTAGGGTTAGGGTTCGGGTTCGGGTTCGGGTTAGGGTTCGGGTTAGGGTTAGGGTTAGTGTTAGGGTTAGGGTTAGGGTTAGGGTTCGGGTTCGGTTTAGGGTTAGTGTTAGGGTTAGGGTTCGGGTTCGGGTTAGGGTTCGGGTTCGGGTTAGTGTTAGGGTTCGTGTTCGGGTTAGGGTTAGTGTTAGGGTTAGGGTTCGGTTTAGGGTTAGGGTACGGGTTATGGGTAGGGTTCAGTTTCGGGTTAGGTTTAGGGTTCGTGTTAGGGTTCGGGTTAGGGTTAGTTTTCGGTTAGGGTTAGGGTTCGGGTTAGGGTTAGGGTTAGGTTTAGGAGGTAGGGTTAGGGTTAGGGTTCGGGTTAGGGTTAGGGGTTAGGGTTAGGGTTAGGGTTAGGGTTAGGGTTCGGGTTAGGGTTAGGGTTAGGGTTAGGGTTAGGGTTAGGGTTAGGTTTCGGGTTAGGGTTAGGGTTCCGGTTAGGGTTAGGGTTTGGGTTAGGGTTAGGGTTAGGGTTCCGTTTCGGGTTAGTGTTAGGGTTAAGGTTAGGGTTAGGGTTCGGATTAGGGTTAGGGGTAGGGTTCGGGTTAGGGTTCGGTTTCGGGTTCGGGTTAGGGTTAGGGTTAGGGTTAGGTTCTGGTTAGGGTTAGGGTTAGGGTTAGGGGTTAGGGTTAGGGTTAGGGTTCGGGTTAGGGTTAGGGTTACGGTTAGGGTTAGGGTTCGGGTTAGGGTTAGGGTAGGGTTCGGGTTAGGGTTAGGGTTAGGGTTATGGTTAGGGTTAGGGTTCGTGTTAGGGTTAGGGTTAGGGTTAGGGTTCGGGTTAGGGTTAGGGTTAGGGTTCGGGTTAGGGTTCGGGTTAGGGTTCGGGTTAGGGTTAGGGTTCGGGTTAGGGTTAGGGTTAGGCTTAGGGTTCGGTTTAGGGTTAGGGTTAGGGTTAGGGTTAGGGTTCGGGTTAGGGTTAGGGTTAAGGTTCGGGTTAGGGTTAGGGTTAGGGTGAGGGTTCGTGTTCGGTTTAGGGTTATGGTTTGGGTTAGGGTTCGGGTTCGGGTTAGGGTTAGGGTTAGGGTTAGGGTTCGGGTTAGGGTTAGGGTTAGGGTTAGGGTTCGGGTTAGCGTTAGGGTTAGGGTTCAGGTTAGGGTTAGGGTTCGGGTTAGGGTTGGGGTTAGGGTTCGGGTTAGGGTTCGGGTTCGGGTTAGGGTTAGGGTTAGGGTTAGTGTTCTGGTTAGTGTTAGGGTTCGGGTTAGGGTTAGGGTTAGGGTTAGTGTTAGGGTTAGGGTAAGGGTTCGGATTAGGGTTAGGGGTAGAGTTCGAGTTAGGGTTCCGGTTCGGGTAAGGGTTAGGGTTAGGTTTAGGGTTAGGGTTAGGGTTAAGGTTAGGTTTAGGGTTAGGGTTCGGGTTAGGGTTAGTGTTAGGGTTCAGGTTAGGGTTAGGGTTAGGGTTAGGGTTCCGGTTAGGGTTAGGATTAGGTTTGGGGTTCGGGTTCGGGTTAGGTTTAGGGTTAGGGTTAGGGTTAGGGTTAAGGTTCGGGGTAGGGTTAGGGTTAAGTTTCGGGATAGGGTTAGGGTTAGGGTTCGGGTTAGGCTTAGGGTTCGGGTTAGGGTTAGGGTTCGGGTTAGGGTTAGGGTTCGGGTTAGGGTTAGGTTTAGGGTTCGGGTAAGGGTTAAGTTTAGGGTTCGGGTTAGGGTTAGGTTTACGGTTAAGGTTAGGTTTCGGGTTAGGGTTAGGGTTAGGGTTCGGGTTAGGTTTAGGGTTAGGGTTATGGTTATGGTTAGGGTTCGGTTTAGGGTTAGGGTTAGGGTTAGTGTTCGGGTTAGGGTTAGGGTTAGGGTTAGGGTTCGGGTTCGGGTTAGGGTTCGGGTTAGGGTTAGGGTTAGGGTTAGGGTTCGGGTTAGTGTGAGGTTTAGGGTTAGGGTTACGTTTCGGGTTAGGGTTCGGGTTAGGGTTAGGGTAGGGTTCGGGTTAGGGTTAGGGTTAGGGTTATGGTAAGGGTTAGGGTTCGGGTTAGGGTTAGGGTTAGGGTTAGGGTTCGGGTTAGGGTTAGGTTTAGGGTTAGGGTTAGGGTTCGGGTTAGGGTTCGTGTTCGGGTTAGGGTTAGGGTTAGGATAAAGGTTAGGGTTAGGGTTCGGATTAGTGTTAGGTGTAGGGTTCGGGTTAGGGTTCGGGTTCGGGTTAGGGTTAGGGTTAGGGTTAGGGTTAGTGTTAGGGGTTAGGGTTATGGTTAGGGTTCGGGTTAGGGTTAGGTTTACGGTTAGATTTAGGGTTCGGATTAGGTTTAGGTTTCGGGTTAGTGTTAGGGTTAGTGTTCGGGTTAAGGTTAGGGTTAGGGTTAGGGTTCGGGTTAGGGATAGTGTTAGGGTTCGGGTTAGGGTTCGGGTTAGGGTTAGGATTAGGGTTAGGGTTCGGGGCAGAGTGAGGGTTAGGGTTAGGGTTCGGTTTAGGTTTAGGGTTAGGGTTAATGTTAGGGTTAGGTTTCGGGTTAGGGTTAGGTTTAAGGTTCGAGTTAGTATTAGGGTTAGGGTTAGGGTTAGGGTTCGCGTTAGGGTTCGGGTTAGGGGTCGGGTTAGGGTTAGGTTTAGGGTTCGGGTTAATGTTAGGGTTAGGGTTAGGGTTCGGGTTAGTGTTAGGGTTTGGGTTAGGGTTAGGGTTAGGGTTCGGGTTCGGGTTAGGGTTAGGGTTCGGGATCGGGTTAAGGTTAGGGTTCGGGTTAGGGTTCGGGTTAGGGTTAGGGTTAGGGTTCGGGTTAGGGTTAGGGTTAGGGTTAGGGTTAGGGGTTAGTGTTAGGGTTACGTTCGGGTTAGGATTAGGGTTAGGGTTAGGGTTAGGGTTCGGGTTAGGGTTAGGTTTAGGGTTCGGGTTAGGGTTAGGGTTAGGGTTCGGGTTAGGGTTAGGGTTCGGGTTAGGGTTAGGGTTAGTGTTTGGGTTCTGGTTAAGGTTAGGGTTAGGGTTTGGGTTAGGGTTAGGGTTAGGGTTAGGGTTCGGGTTAGGGTTAGGGTTAGGGTTAGGGTTAGGGGTTAGGGTTAGGGTTACCGTTCGGGTTAGGGTTAGGGTTAGTGTTAGGGTTAGGGTTCGGGTTAGGGTTAGGTTTAGGGTTCTGTTTAGGTTTAGGGTTAGGGTTAGGGTTAGGGTTCGGGTTCAGGTTAGGGTTAGGGTTCGGGTTCGGGTTTGGGGTTAGGGTTAGTGTTAGGGTTCGGGTTAGGTTTCGGGTTAGGGTTAGGATTCGGGTAAGGGGTTAGGGTTAGGGTTAGTGTTAGGGGTTAGTGTTAGGTTTAGGGTTCGGGTTAGTGTTAGGGTTACGGTAAGGGTTAGGGTTCGGGTTAGGGTTAGGGTTCGGGTTAGTGTTAGGTTTAGTGTTCGGGTTAGGGTTAGGTTTAGGGTTAGGGTTCGGGTTAGGGATAGGGTTAGTGTTCGGGTTAGGGTTCGGGTTAGCGTTAGGATTAGGGTTAGGTTTCGGGGCAGGGTGAGGGTTAGGGTTAGGGTTCGGTTTAGGTTTAGGGTTAGGGTTAATGTTAGGGTTAGGTTTCGGGTTAGGGTTAGGGTTAAGGTTCGAGTTAGGATTAGGGTTAGGGTTAGGGTTAGGGTTCGCGTTAGGGTTCGTGTTAGGGGTCGCGTTAGGGTTAGGGTTAGGGTTCGGGTTAAGGTTAGGGTTAGGGTTAGGGTTCGGGTTAGTGTTAGGGTTTGGGTTAGGGTTAGGGTTCGGGTTCGGGTTAGGGTTAGGGTTCGGGATCGGGTTAGGGTTAGGGTTCGGTTTAGGGTTAGGGTTAGGGTTCGGGTTAGGGTTAGGGTTCGGGTTAGGGTTAGGGTTCGGTTTAGGGTTCGGGTTCGGGTTAGGGTTAGGGTTAGGGTTAGTGTTTGGGTTCTGGTTAAGGTTAGGGTTAGGGTTCGGGTTAGGGTTAGGTTTAGGGTTAGGGTTCGGGTTAGGGTTAGGGTTAGGGTTAGTGTTAGGGGTTAGGGTTAGTGTTACCGTTCGGGTTAGGGTTAGGGTTAGTGTTAGGGTTAGGGTTCGGGTTAGGGTTAGGTTTAGGGTTCGGTTTAGGTTTAGGGTTAGGGTTGGGGTTAGGGTTCGGGTTCGGGTTAGGGTTAGGGTTCGGGTTCGGGTTTGGGGTTAGGGTTAGGGTTCGGGTTAGGTTTCGGGTTAGGGTTAGGATTCGGGTAAGGGGTTAGGGTTAGGGTTAGTGTTAGGGGTTAGTGTTAGGTTTAGGGTTCGGGTTAGGGTTAGGGTTACGGTAAGGGTTAGGGTTCGGGTTAGGGTTAGGGTTCGGGTTAGTGTTAGGGTTAGTGTTCGTGTTAGGGTTAGGTTTAGGGTTAGGGTTCGGGTTAGGGATAGGGTTAGGGTTCGGGTTAGGGTTCGGGTTAGGGTTAGGATTAGGGTTAGGTTTCGGGGCAGGGTGAGGGTTAGGGTTAGGGTTCGGTTTAGGTTTAGGGTTAGGGTTAATGTTAGGGTTAGGTTTCGGGTTAGGGTTAGGGTTAAGGTTCGAGTTAGGATTAGGGTTAGGGTTAGGGTTAGGGTTCGCGTTAGGGTTCGTGTTAGGGGTCGCGTTAGGGTTAGGGTTAGGGTTCGGGTTAAGGTTAGGGTTAGGGTTAGGGTTCGGGTTAGTGTTAGGGTTTGGGTTAGGGTTAGGTTTCGGGTTCGGGTTAGGGTTAGGGTTCGGGATCGGGTTAGGGTTAGGGTTCGGTTTAGGGTTAGGGTTAGGGTTCGGGTTAGGGTTAGGGTTCGGTTAGGGTTAGGGTTAGGGTTCGGGTTAGGGTTCGGGTTCGGGTTAGGGTTAGGGTTAGGGTTAGTGTTCTGGTTAGTGTTAGGGTTCGGGTTAGGGTTAGGGTTAGGGTTAGGGTAAGGGTTAGGGTAAGGGTTCGGATTAGGGTTAGGGTAGAGTTCGAGTTAGGGTTCCGGTTCGGGTAAGGGTTCGGGTTAGGTTTAGGGTTAGGGTTAGGGTTAAGGTTAGGGCTAGGGTTAGGGTTCGGGTTAGGGTTAGTGTTAGGGTTCAGGTTAGGGTTAGGGTTAGGGTTAGGGTTCCGGATAGGGTTAGGATTAGGTTTGGGGTTCGGGTTCGGGTTAGGTTTAGGGTTAGGGTTAGGGTTAGGGTTAAGGTTCGGGGTAGGGTTAGGGTTAAGGTTCGGGTTAGGGTTAGGGTTAGGGTTAGGCTTAGGGTTCGGGTTAGGGTTAGGGTTCGGGTTAGGGTTAGGGTTCGGGTTAGGGTTAGGTTTAGGGTTCGGGTTAGGGTTAGGGTTAGGGTTATGGTTAGGGTTAGGGTTCGGTTTAGGGTTAGGGTTAGGGTTAGGGTTAGTGTTAGGGGTTAGGGTTATGGTTAGGGTTCGGGTTAGGGTTAGGGTTACGGTTAGATTTAGGGTTCGGGTTAGGTTTAGGGTTCGGGTTAGTGTTAGGGTTAGTGTTCGGGTTAGGGTTAGGGTTAGGGTTAGGGTTCGGGTTAGGGATAGTGTTAGGGTTCGGGTTAGGGTTCGGGTTAGGGTTAGGATTAGGGTTAGGGTTCGGGGCAGAGTGAGGGTTAGGGTTAGGGTTCGGTTTAGGTTTAGGGTTAGGGTTAATGTTAGGGTTAGGTTTCGGGTTAGGGTTAGGTTTAAGGTTCGAGTTAGTATTAGGGTTAGGGTTAGGGTTAGGGTTCGCGTTAGGGTTCGGGTTAGGGGTCGGGTTAGGGTTAGCGTTAGGGTTCGGGTTAAGGTTAGGGTTAGGGTTAGGGTTCGGGTTAGTGTTAGGGTTTGGGTTAGGGTTAGGGTTAGGGTTCGGGTTCGGGTTAGGGTTAGGGTTCGGGATCGGGTTAAGGTTAGGGTTCGGGTTAGGGTTCGGGTTAGGGTTAGGGTTAGGGTTAGGGTTCGGGTTAGGGTTAGGGTTAGGGTTAGGGTTAGGGGTTAGTGTTAGGGTTACGTTCGGGTTAGGATTAGGGTTAGGGTTTGGGTTAGGGTTCGGGTTAGGGTTAGGTTTAGGGTTCGGGTTAGGGTTAGGGTTAGGGTTCGGGTTAGGGTTAGGGTTCGGGTTAGGGTTAGGGTTAGTGTTTGGGTTCTGGTTAAGGTTAGGGTTAGGGTTCGGGTTAGGGTTAGGGTTAGGGTTAGGGTTCGGGTTAGGGTTAGGGTTAGGGTTAGGGTTAGGGGTTAGGGTTAGGGTTACCGTTCGGGTTAGGGTTAGGGTTAGTGTTAGGGTTAGGGTTCGGGTTAGGGTTAGGTTTAGGGTTCGGTTTAGGTTTAGGGTTAGGGTTAGGGTTAGGGTTCGGGTTCGGGTTAGGGTTAGGGTTCGGGTTCGGGTTTGGGGTTAGGGTTAGTGTTAGGGTTCGGGTTAGGTTTCGGGTTAGGGTTAGGATTCGGGTAAGGGGTTAGGGTTAGGGTTAGTGTTAGGGGTTAGTGTTAGGTTTAGGGTTCGGGTTAGTGTTAGGGTTACGGTAAGGGTTAGGGTTCGGGTTAGGGTTAGGGTTCGGGTTAGTGTTAGGGTTAGTGTTCGGGTTAGGGTTAGGTTTAGGGTTAGGGTTCGGGTTAGGGATAGGGTTAGGGTTCGGGTTAGGGTTCGGGTTAGCGTTAGGATTAGGGTTAGGTTTCGGGGCAGGGTGAGGGTTAGGGTTAGGGTTCGGTTTAGGTTTAGGGTTAGGGTTAATGTTAGGGTTAGGTTTCGGGTTAGGGTTAGGGTTAAGGTTCGAGTTAGGATTAGGGTTAGGGTTAGGGTTAGGGTTCGCGTTAGGGTTCGTGTTAGGGGTCGCGTTAGGGTTAGGGTTAGGGTTCGGTTTAAGGTTAGGGTTAGGGTTAGGGTTCGGGTTAGTGTTAGGGTTTGGGTTAGGGTTAGGGTTCGGGTTCGGGTTAGGGTTAGGGTTCGGGATCGGGTTAGGGTTAGGGTTCGGTTTAGGGTTAGGGTTAGGGTTCGGGTTAGGGTTAGGGTTCGGGTTAGGGTTAGGTTTAGGGTTCGGGTTAGGGTTCGGGTTCGGGTTAGGGTTAGGGTTAGGGTTAGGGTTAGTGTTTGGGTTCTGGTTAAGGTTAGGGTTAGGGTTCGGGTTAGGGTTAGGGTTAGGGTTAGGTTTCGGGTTAGGGTTAGGGTTAGGGTTAGGGTTAGGGGTTAGGGTTAGTGTTACCGTTCGGGTTAGGGTTAGGGTTAGTGTTAGGGTTAGGGTTCGGGTTAGGGTTAGGTTTAGGGTTCGGTTTAGGTTTAGGGTTAGGGTTGGGGTTAGGGTTCGGGTTCGGGTTAGGGTTAGGGTTCGGGTTCGGGTTTGGGGTTAGGGTTAGGGTTAGGGTTCGGGTTAGGTTTCGGGTTAGGGTTAGGATTCGGGTAAGGGGTTAGGGTTAGGGTTAGTGTTAGTGGTTAGTGTTAGGTTTAGGGTTCGGGTTAGGGTTAGGGTTACGATAAGGGTTAGGGTTCGGGTTAGGGTTAGGGTTCGGGTTAGTGTTAGGGTTAGTGTTCGTGTTAGGGTTAGGTTTAGGGTTAGGGTTCGGGTTAGGGATAGGGTTAGGGTTCGGGTTAGGGTTCGGGTTAGGGTTAGGATTAGGGTTAGGTTTCGGGGCAGGGTGAGGGTTAGGGTTAGGGTTCGGTTTAGGTTTAGGGTTAGGGTTAATGTTAGGGTTAGGTTTCGGGTTAGGGTTAGGGTTAAGGTTCGAGTTAGGATTAGGGTTAGGGTTAGGGTTAGGGTTCGCGTTAGGGTTCGTGTTAGGGGTCGCGTTAGGGTTAGGGTTAGGGTTCGGGTTAAGGTTAGGGTTAGGGTTAGGGTTCGGGTTAGTGTTAGGGTTTGGGTTTGGGTTAGGGTTAGGTTTCGGGTTCGGGTTAGGGTTAGGTTTCGGGATCGGGTTAGGGTTAGGGTTCGGTTTAGGGTTAGGGTTAGGGTTCGGGTTAGGGTTAGGGTTCGGTTAGGGTTAGGGTTAGGGTTCGGGTTAGGGTTCGGGTTCGGGTTAGGGTTAGGGTTAGGGTTAGTGTTCTGGTTAGTGTTAGGGTTCGGGTTAGGGTTAGGGTTAGGGTTAGGGTAAGGGTTAGGGTAAGGGTTCGGATTAGGGTTAGGGTAGAGTTCGAGTTAGGGTTCCGGTTCGGGTAAGGGTTCGGGTTAGGTTTAGGGTTAGGGTTAGGGTTAAGGTTAGGGTTAGGGTTAGGGTTCGGGTTAGGGTTAGTGTTAGGGTTCAGGTTAGGGTTAGGGTTAGGGTTAGGGTTCCGGATAGGGTTAGGATTAGGTTTGGGGTTCGGGTTCGGGTTAGGTTTAGGGTTAGGGTTAGGGTTAGGGTTAAGGTTCGGGGTAGGGTTAGGGTTAAGGTTCGGGTTAGGGTTAGGGTTAGGGTTAGGCTTAGGGTTCGGGTTAGGGTTAGGGTTCGGGTTAGGGTTAGGGTTCGGGTTAGGGTTAGGTTTAGGGTTCGGGTAAGGGTTAGGGTTAGGGTTCGGGTTAGGGTTAGGGTTAGGGTTATGGTTAGGGTTAGGTTTCGGTTTAGGGTTAGGGTTAGGGTTAGGGTTCGGGTTAGGGTTAGGGTTAGGGTTCGGGTTCGGGTTAGGGTGAGGGTTAGGGTTAGGGTTACGTTTCGGGTTAGGGTTCGGGTTAGGGTTAGGGTAGGGTTCGGGTTAGGGTTAGGGTTAGGGTTATGGTAAGGGTTAGGGTTCAAGTTAGGGTTAGGGTTAGGGTTAGGGTTCGGGTTAGGGTTAGGTTTAGCGTTAGGGTTAGGGTTCGGGTTAGGGTTCGTGTTCGGGTTAGGGTTAGGTTTAGGATTAAGTTTAGGGTTAGGGTTCGGATTAGTGTTAGGTGTAGGGTTCGGGTTAGGGTTCGGGTTCGGGTTAGGGTTAGGGTTAGGGTTAGGGTTAGGGTTAGTGTTAGGGGTTAGGGTTATGGTAAGGGTTCGGGTTAGGGTTAGGGTTACGGTTAGATTTAGGGTTCGGGTTAGGTTTAGGTTTCGGGTTAGTGTTAGGGTTAGTGTTCGGGTTAGGGTTAGGGTTAGGATTAGGGTTCGGGTTAGGGATAGTGTTAGGGTTCGGGTTAGGGTTCGGGTTAGGGTTAGGATTAGGGTTAGGGTTCGGGGCAGAGTGAGGGTTAGGGTTAGGGTTCGGTTTAGGTTTAGGGTTAGGGTTAATGTTAGGGTTAGGTTTCGGGTTAGGGTTAGGTTTAAGGTTCGAGTTAGTATTAGGGTTAGGGTTAGGGTTAGGGTTCGCGTTAGGGTTCGGGTTAGGGGTCGGGTTAGGGTTAGGGTTAGGGTTCGGGTTAAGGTTAGGGTTAGGGTTAGGGTTCGGGTTAGTGTTAGGGTTTGGGTTAGGGTTAGGGTTAGGGTTCGGGTTCGGGTTAGGGTTAGGGTTCGGGATCGGGTTAAGGTTAGGGTTCGGGTTAGGGTTCGGGTTAGGGTTAGGGTTAGGGTTAGGGTTCCGGTTAGGGTTAGGGTTCGGGTTAGGTTTAGGCTTAGGGT
The DNA here is from genome assembly GCA_032313775.1 of Urocyon cinereoargenteus. NCBI lineage: Eukaryota > Metazoa > Chordata > Mammalia > Carnivora > Canidae > Urocyon > Urocyon cinereoargenteus. The sequence goes on from JAVLSZ010000035.1 coordinate 1,385,892, forward strand.
TAGGGTTAGGGTTAGGATTCGGATTAGGGTTAGGGGTAGGGTTCGGGTTAGGGTTCGGGTACGGGTTAGGGTTAGGGTTAGGGTTAGGGTTAGGGTTAGGGTTCGGGTTAGGGTTAGGGTTAGGGTTAGGGTTAGGAGTTAGTGTTAGGGTTACGTTCGGGTTAGGATTAGGGTTAGGGTTAGGGTTAGGGTTCGGGTTAGGGTTAGGTTTAGGGTTCGGGTTAGGGTTAGGGTTAGGGTTCGGGTTAGGGTTAGGGTTCGGGTTAGGGTTAGGTTTAGTGTTAGGGTTCCGGTTAAGGTTAGGGTTAGGGTTCGGGTTAGGGTTAGGGTTAGGGTTAGGGTTCGGGTTAGGGTTAGGGTTAGGGTTAGGGTTAGGGGTTAGGGTTAGTGTTACCGTTCGGTTAGGGTTAGGGTTAGTGTTATGGTTAGGGTTCGGGTTAGGGTTAGGTTTAGGGTTCTGTTTAGGTTTAGGGTTAGGGTTAGGGTTAGGGTTCGGGTTCGGGTTAGGGTTAGGGTTCGGGTTCGGGTTTGGGGTTAGGGTTAGGGTTAGGGTTCGGGTTAGGTTTCAGGTTAGGTTTACGATTCGGGTAAGGGGTTAGGGTTAGGGTTAGTGTTAGGGGTTAGGGTTAGGCTTAGGGTTCGGGTTAGGGTTAGGGTTACGGTAAGGGTTAGAGTTCGGGTTAGGGTTAGGGTTCGGGTTAGTGTTAGGGTTAGTGTTCGGGTTAGGGTTAGGTTTAGGGTTAGGGTTCGGGTTAGGGATAGGGTTAGGGTTCGGGTTAGGGTTCGGGTTAGGGTTAGGATTAGGGTTAGGGTTCGGGGCAGGGTGAGGGTTAGGGTTAGGGTTCGGTTTAGGTTTAGGGTTAGGGTTAATGTTAGGGTTAGGTTTCGGGTTAGGGTTAGGGTTAAGGTTCGAGTTAGGATTAGGGTTAGGGTTAGGGTTAGGGTTCGCGTTAGGGTTCATGTTAGGGGTCGGGTTAGGGTTAGGGTTAGGGTTCGGGTTAAGGTTAGGGTTAGGGTTAGGGTTCGGGTTAGTGTTAGGGTTTGGGTTAGGGTTAGGGTTAGGGTTCGGGTTCTGGTTAGGGTTAGGGTTCGGGATCGAGTTAGGGTTAGGGTTCGGGTTAGGGTTCGGGTTAGGGTTAGGGTTAGGGTTCGGGTTCGGGGTTAGGGTTAGGGTTAGGGTTCGGGTTAGGGTTAGGATTCGGGTAATGGGTTATGGTTCGGGTTAGGGTTAGGGTTAGGGTTAGGGTTAGGGTTCGGGTTAGGTTTAGGCTTAGGGTTAGGGTTAGGGTTAGGATTCGGATTAGGGTTAGGGGTAGGGTTCGGGTTAGGGTTCGGGTACGGGTTAGGGTTAGGGTTAGGGTTAGGGTTAGGGTTAGGGTTCGGGTTAGGGTTAGGGTTAGGGTTAGGGTTAGGAGTTAGTGTTAGGGTTACGTTCGGGTTAGGATTAGGGTTAGGGTTAGGGTTAGGGTTCGGGTTAGGGTTAGGTTTAGGGTTCGGGTTAGGGTTAGGGTTAGGGTTCGGGTTAGGGTTAGGGTTCGGGTTAGGGTTAGGTTTAGTGTTAGGGTTCCGGTTAAGGTTAGGGTTAGGGTTCGGGTTAGGGTTAGGGTTAGGGTTAGGGTTCGGGTTAGGGTTAGGGTTAGGGTTAGGGTTAGGGGTTAGGGTTAGTGTTACCGTTCGGTTAGGGTTAGGGTTAGTGTTATGGTTAGGGTTCGGGTTAGGGTTAGGTTTAGGGTTCTGTTTAGGTTTAGGGTTAGGGTTAGGGTTAGGGTTCGGGTTCGGGTTAGGGTTAGGGTTCGGGTTCGGGTTTGGGGTTAGGGTTAGGGTTAGGGTTCGGGTTAGGTTTCAGGTTAGGTTTACGATTCGGGTAAGGGGTTAGGGTTAGGGTTAGTGTTAGGGGTTAGGGTTAGGCTTAGGGTTCGGGTTAGGGTTAGGGTTACGGTAAGGGTTAGAGTTCGGGTTAGGGTTAGGGTTCGGGTTAGTGTTAGGGTTAGTGTTCGGGTTAGGGTTAGGTTTAGGGTTAGGGTTCGGGTTAGGGATAGGGTTAGGGTTCGGGTTAGGGTTCGGGTTAGGGTTAGGATTAGGGTTAGGGTTCGGGGCAGGGTGAGGGTTAGGGTTAGGGTTCGGTTTAGGTTTAGGGTTAGGGTTAATGTTAGGGTTAGGTTTCGGGTTAGGGTTAGGGTTAAGGTTCGAGTTAGGATTAGGGTTAGGGTTAGGGTTAGGGTTCGCGTTAGGGTTCATGTTAGGGGTCGGGTTAGGGTTAGGGTTAGGGTTCGGGTTAAGGTTAGGGTTAGGGTTAGGGTTCGGGTTAGTGTTAGGGTTTGGGTTAGGGTTAGGGTTAGGGTTCGGGTTCTGGTTAGGGTTAGGGTTCGGGATCGAGTTAGGGTTAGGGTTCGGGTTAGGGTTCGGGTTAGGGTTAGGGTTAGGGTTCGGGTTCGGGGTTAGGGTTAGGGTTAGGGTTCGGGTTAGGGTTAGGATTCGGGTAATGGGTTATGGTTCGGGTTAGGGTTAGGGTTAGGGTTAGGGTTAGGGTTCGGGTTAGGGTTAGGGTTAGGGTTTGGGTTCGGATTAGGGTTAGGGGTAGGGTTCGGGTTAGGGTTCGGGTACGGGTTAGGGTTAGGGTTAGGGTTAGGGTTAGGGTTCGGGTTAGGGTTAGGGTTAGGGTTAGGGTTAGGGTTAGGGTTAGTGTTAGGGGTTAGTGTTAGGGTTACCGTTCGGGTTAGGGTTAGGGTTAGGGTTAGGGTTAGGGTTCGGGTTAGGGTTAGGATTAGTGTTCGGGTTAGGGTTAGGGTTAGGGTTAGGGTTAGGGTTAGGGTTCGGGTTAGGGTTCGTGTTAGGGTTAGGGTTAGGGTTAGGGTTAGGGTTCCGGTTAGGGTTAGGGTTCGGGTTAGGGTTAGGGTTCGGGTTAGGGTTAGGGTTCGGGTTAGGGTTAGGTTTAGGGTTCGGGTTAGGGTTAGGGTTAGGGTTCGCTTTAGGGTTAGGGTTCTGTTTAGGTTTAGGGTTCGGGTTCGGGTTACGGTTAGGGTTAGGGTTCAGTTTCGGGTTAGGGTTAGGGTTAGGGTTAGGGTTAGGGTCACGGTTCGGGTTAGGGTTAGGGTTAGGGTTAGTGTTCGGGTTAGGGTTAGGGTTAGGGTTAGGGTTAGAGTTAGGGTTCGGGTTAGGGTTAGGGTTCGGGTTAGGGTTAGGTTTAGGGTTAGGGTTAGGGTTAGGGTTCGGGTTCGGGTTAGGGTTAGGGTTCGGGTTCGGGTTCGGGTTAGGGTTCGGGTTAGGGTTAGGGTTAGGGTTAGGGTTCGGGTTAGGGTGAGGGTTAGGTTTAGGGTTACGGTTTGGGTTAGGGTTCAGGTTAGGTTTAGGGTAGGGTTCGGGTTAGGGTTAGGGTTAGGGTTATGGTAAGGGTTAGGGTTCGGGTTAGGGTTAGGGTTAGGGTTAGGGTTCGGATTAGGGTTAGGGGTAGGGTTCGGGTTAGGGTTCGGGTACGGGTTAGGGTTAGGGTTAGGGTTAGGGTTAGGGTTCGGGTTAGGGTTAGGGTTAGGGTTAGGGTTAGTGTTAGGGGTTAGTGTTAGGGTTACCGTTCGGGTTAGGGTTAGGGTTAGGGTTAGGGTTAGGGTTCGGGTTAGGGTTAGGTTTAGGGTTCGGGTTAGGGTTAGGTTTAGGGTTAGGTTTAGGGTTAGGGTTCGGGTTAGGGTTCGGGTTAGGGTTAGGGTTAGGGTTAGGGTTAGGGTTCCGGTTAGGGTTAGGGTTCCGGTTAGGGTTAGGGTTCGGGTTAGGGTTAGGGTTCGGGTTAGGGTTAGGTTTAGGGTTCGGGTTAGGGTTAGGGTTAGGGTTCGCTTTAGGGTTAGGGTTCTGTTTAGGTTTAGGGTTCGGGTTCGGGTTACGGTTAGGGTTAGGGTTCAGTTTCGGGTTAGGGTTAGGGTTAGGGTTAGGGTTAGGGTCACAGTTCGGGTTAGGGTTAGGGTTAGGGTTAGGGTTAGTGTTCGGGTTAGGGTTAGGGTTAGGGTTAGGGTTCGGGTTAGGGTTAGGGTTAGGGTTATGGTTATGGTTAGGGTTCGGTTTAGGGTTAGGGTTAGGGTTAGGGTTCGGGTTAGGGTTAGGGTTAGGGTTCGGGTTCGGGTTAGGGTTCGGGTTCGGGTTAGGGTTAGGGTTAGGGTTCAGGTTAGGGTGAGGGTTAGGGTTAGGGTTACGGTTCGGGTTAGGGTTCGGCTTAGGTTTAGGGTAGGGTTCGGGTTAGGGTTAGGGTTAGGGTTATGGTAAGGGTTAGGGTTCGGGTTAGGGTTAGGGTTAGGGTTAGGGTTCGGGTTAGGGTTAGGTTTAGCCTTAGGGTTAGGGTTCGGGTTAGGGTTCGTGTTGGGGTTAGGGTTAGGGTTAGGATTAAGGTTAGGGTTAGGGTTCGGATTAGTGTTAGGTGTAGGGTTCGGGTTAGGGTTCGGGTTCGGGTTAGGGTTAGGGTTAGGGTTAGGGTTAGGGTTAGTGTTAGGGGTTAGGTTTATGGTAAGGGTTCGGGTTAGGGTTAGGGTTACGGTTAGATTTAGGGTTCGGGTTAGGTTTAGGTTTCGGGTTAGTGTTAGGCTTAGTGTTCGGGTTAGGGTTAGGGTTAGGATTAGGGTTCGGGTTAGGGATAGTGTTAGGGTTCGGGTTAGGGTTCGGGTTAGGGTTAGGATTAGGGTTAGGGTTCGGGGCAGAGTGAGGGTTAGGGTTAGCGTTCGGTTTAGGTTTAGGGTTAGGGTTAATGTTAGGGTTAGGTTTCGGGTTAGGGTTAGGTTTAAGGTTCGAGTTAGTATTAGGGTTAGGGTTAGGGTTAGGGTTCGCGTTAGGGTTCGGGTTAGGGGTCGGGTTAGGGTTAGGGTTAGGGTTCGGGTTAAGGTTAGGGTTAGGGTTAGGGTTTGGTTTAGTGTTAGGGTTTGGGTTAGGGTTAGGGTTAGGGTTCGGGTTCGGGTTAGGGTTAGGGTTCGGGATCGGGTTAAGGTTAGGTTTCGGGTTAGGGTTCGGGTTAGGGTTAGGGTTAGGGTTAGGGTTCTGGTTAGGGTTAGGGTTCGGGTTAGGGTTAGGCTTAGGGTTAGGGTTAGGGTTAGGATTCGGATTAGGGTTAGGGGTAGGGTTCGGGTTCGGGTTCGGGTACGGGTTAGGGTTAGGGTTAGGGTTCGGGTTAGGGTTAGGGTTAGGGTTAGGGTTAGGGGTTAGGGTTAGTGTTACCGTTCGGGTTAGGGTTAGGGTTAGTGTTAGGGTTAGGGTTCGGGTTAGGGTTAGGTTTAGGGTTCTGTTTAGGTTTAGGGTTAGGGTTAGGGTTAGGGTTCGGGTTCGGGTTAGGGTTAGGGTTCGGGTTCGGCTTTGGGGTTAGGGTTAGGGTTATGGTTCGGGTTAGGTTTCAGGTTAGGGTTAGGATTCGGGTAAGGGGTTAGGGTTAGGGTTAGTGTTAGGGGTTAGGGTTAGGGTTAGGGTTCGGGTTAGGGTTAGGGTTACGGTAAGGGTTAGGGTTCGGGTTAGGGATAGGGTTCGGGTTAGTGTTAGGGTTAGTGTTCGGGTTAGGGTTAGGTTTAGGGTTAGGGTTCGGGTTAGGGATAGGGTTAGGGTTCGGGTTAGGGTTCGGGTTAGGGTTAGGATTAGGGTTAGGGTTCGGGGCAGGGTGAGGGTTAGGGTTAGGGTTCGGTTTAGGTTTAGGGTTAGGGTTAATGTTAGGGTTAGGTTTCGGGTTAGGGTTAGGGTTAAGGTTCGAGTTAGGATTAGGGTTAGGGTTAGGGTTAGGGTTCGCGTTAGGGTTCATGTTAGGGGTCGGGTTAGGGTTAGGGTTAGGGTTCGGGTTAAGGTTAGGGTTAGGGTTAGGGTTCGGGTTAGTGTTAGGGTTTGGGTTAGGGTTAGGGTTAGGGTTCGGGTTCGGGTTAGGGTTAGGGTTCGGGATCGAGTTAGGGTTAGGGTTCGGGTTAGGGTTCGGGTTAGGGTTAGGGTTAGGGTTCGGGTTCGGGGTTAGGGTTAGGGTTAGGGTTCGGGTTAGGGTTAGGATTCGGGTAATGGGTTATGGTTCGGGTTAGGGTTAGGGTTAGGGTTAGGGTTAGGGTTCGGGTTAGGGTTAGGGTTAGGGTTAGGGTTAGGGTTCGGATTAGGGTTAGGGGTAGGGTTCGGGTTAGGGTTCGGGTACGGGTTAGGGTTTGGGTTAGGGTTAGGGTTCGGGTTAGGGTTAGGGTTAGGGTTAGGGTTAGGTTTAGGGTTAGTGTTAGGGGTTAGTGTTAGGGTTACCGTTCGGATTAGGGTTAGGGTTAGGGTTAGGGTTAGGGTTTGGGTTAGGGTTAGGTTTAGGGTTCGGGTTAGGGTTAGGGTTAGGGTTAGGGTTAGGGTTAGGGTTCGGGTTAGGGTTAGGGTTAGGGGTTAGGGTTAGTGTTACCGTTCGGTTAGGGTTAGGGTTAGTGTTATGGTTAGGGTTCGGGTTAGGGTTAGGTTTAGGGTTCTGTTTAGGTTTAGGGTTAGGGTTAGGGTTAGGGTTCGGGTTCGGGTTAGGGTTAGGGTTCGGGTTCGGGTTTGGGGTTAGGGTTAGGGTTAGGGTTCGGGTTAGGTTTCAGGTTAGGTTTACGATTCGGGTAAGGGGTTAGGGTTAGGGTTAGTGTTAGGGGTTAGGGTTAGGCTTAGGGTTCGGGTTAGGGTTAGGGTTACGGTAAGGGTTAGAGTTCGGGTTAGGGTTAGGGTTCGGGTTAGTGTTAGGGTTAGTGTTCGGGTTAGGGTTAGGTTTAGGGTTAGGGTTCGGGTTAGGGATAGGGTTAGGGTTCGGGTTAGGGTTCGGGTTAGGGTTAGGATTAGGGTTAGGGTTCGGGGCAGGGTGAGGGTTAGGGTTAGGGTTCGGTTTAGGTTTAGGGTTAGGGTTAATGTTAGGGTTAGGTTTCGGGTTAGGGTTAGGGTTAAGGTTCGAGTTAGGATTAGGGTTAGGGTTAGGGTTAGGGTTCGCGTTAGGGTTCATGTTAGGGGTCGGGTTAGGGTTAGGGTTAGGGTTCGGGTTAAGGTTAGGGTTAGGGTTAGGGTTCGGGTTAGTGTTAGGGTTTGGGTTAGGGTTAGGGTTAGGGTTCGGGTTCTGGTTAGGGTTAGGGTTCGGGATCGAGTTAGGGTTAGGGTTCGGGTTAGGGTTCGGGTTAGGGTTAGGGTTAGGGTTCGGGTTCGGGGTTAGGGTTAGGGTTAGGGTTCGGGTTAGGGTTAGGATTCGGGTAATGGGTTATGGTTCGGGTTAGGGTTAGGGTTAGGGTTAGGGTTAGGGTTCGGGTTAGGGTTAGGGTTAGGGTTTGGGTTCGGATTAGGGTTAGGGGTAGGGTTCGGGTTAGGGTTCGGGTACGGGTTAGGGTTAGGGTTAGGGTTAGGGTTAGGGTTCGGGTTAGGGTTAGGGTTAGGGTTAGGGTTAGGGTTAGGGTTAGTGTTAGGGGTTAGTGTTAGGGTTACCGTTCGGGTTAGGGTTAGGGTTAGGGTTAGGGTTAGGGTTCGGGTTAGGGTTAGGATTAGTGTTCGGGTTAGGGTTAGGGTTAGGGTTAGGGTTAGGGTTAGGGTTAGGGTTAGGGTTCGGGTTAGGGTTCGTGTTAGGGTTAGGGTTAGGGTTAGGGTTAGGGTTCCGGTTAGGGTTAGGGTTCGGGTTAGGGTTAGGGTTCGGGTTAGGGTTAGGGTTCGGGTTAGGGTTAGGTTTAGGGTTCGGGTTAGGGTTAGGGTTAGGGTTCGCTTTAGGGTTAGGGTTCTGTTTAGGTTTAGGGTTCGGGTTCGGGTTACGGTTAGGGTTAGGGTTCAGTTTCGGGTTAGGGTTAGGGTTAGGGTTAGGGTTAGGGTCACGGTTCGCGTTAGGGTTAGGGTTAGGGTTAGTGTTCGGGTTAGGGTTAGGGTTAGGGTTAGGGTTAGAGTTAGGGTTCGGGTTAGGGTTAGGGTTCGGGTTAGGGTTAGGTTTAGGGTTAGGGTTAGGGTTAGGGTTCGGGTTCGGGTTAGGGTTAGGGTTCGGGTTCGGGTTCGGGTTAGGGTTCGGGTTAGGGTTAGTGTTAGGGTTAGGGTTCGGGTTAGGGTGAGGGTTAGGGTTAGGGTTACGGTTCGGGTTAGGGTTCAGGTTAGGTTTAGGGTAGGGTTCGGGTTAGGGTTAGGGTTAGGGTTATGGTAAGGGTTAGGGTTCGGGTTAGGGTTAGGGTTAGGGTTAGGGTTCGGATTAGGGTTAGGGGTAGGGTTCGGGTTAGGGTTCGGGTACGGGTTAGGGTTAGGGTTAGGGTTAGGGTTAGGGTTAGGGTTCGGGTTAGGGTTAGGGTTAGGGTTAGGGTTAGTGTTAGGGGTTAGTGTTAGGGTTACCGTTCGGGTTAGGGTTAGGGTTAGGGTTAGGGTTAGGGTTCGGGTTAGGGTTAGGTTTAGGGTTCGGGTTAGGGTTAGGGTTAGGGTTAGGGTTAGGGTTAGGGTTCGGGTTAGGGTTCGGGTTAGGGTTAGGGTTAGGGTTAGGGTTAGGGTTCCGGTTAGGGTTAGGGTTCCGGTTAGGGTTAGGGTTCGGGTTAGGGTTAGGGTTCGGGTTAGGGTTAGGTTTAGGGTTCGGGTTAGGGTTAGGGTTAGGGTTCGCTTTAGGGTTAGGGTTCTGTTTAGGTTTAGGGTTCGGGTTCGGGTTACGGTTAGGGTTAGGGTTCAGTTTCGGGTTAGGGTTAGGGTTAGGGTTAGGGTTAGGGTCACGGTTCGGGTTAGGGTTAGGGTTAGGGTTAGTGTTCGGGTTAGGGTTAGGGTTAGGGTTAGGGTTCGGGTTAGGGTTAGGGTTAGGGTTATGGTTATGGTTAGGGTTCGGTTTAGGGTTAGGGTTTGGGTTAGGGTTCGGGTTAGGGTTAGGGTTAGGGTTCGGGTTCGGGTTAGGGTTCGGGTTAGGGTTAGGGTTAGGGTTAGGGTTCAGGTTAGGGTGAGGGTTAGGGTTAGGGTTACGGTTCGGGTTAGGGTTCGGCTTAGGTTTAGGGTAGGGTTCGGGTTAGGGTTAGGGTTAGGGTTATGGTAAGGGTTAGGGTTCGGGTTAGGGTTAGGGTTAGGGTTAGGGTTCGGGTTAGGGTTAGGTTTAGCCTTAGGGTTAGGGTTCGGGTTAGGGTTCGTGTTGGGGTTAGGGTTAGGGTTAGGATTAAGGTTAGGGTTAGGGTTCGGATTAGTGTTA
>JAVLSZ010000035.1:1400000-1455000 GCA_032313775.1 Urocyon cinereoargenteus
GATCGGGTTAGGGTTAGGGTTCGGGTTAGGGTTCGGGTTAGGGTTAGGGTTAGGGTTCGGGTTCGGGGTTAGGGTTAGGGTTAGGGTTCGGGTTAGGGTTAGGATTCGGGTAATGGGTTATGGTTCGGGTTAGGGTTAGGGTTAGGGTTAGGGTTAGGGTTCGGGTTAGGGTTAGGGTTAGGGTTAGGGTTCGGATTAGGGTTAGGGGTAGGGTTCGGGTTAGGGTTCGGGTACGGGTTAGGGTTAGGGTTAGGGTTAGGGTTAGGGTTAGTGTTAGGGGTTAGTGTTAGGGTTACCGTTCGGGTTAGGGTTAGGGTTAGGGTTAGGGTTCGGGTTAGGGTTAGGTTTAGGGTTCGGGTTAGGGTTAGGGTTAGGGTTAGGGTTAGGGTTAGGGTTCGGGTTAGGGTTCGGGTTAGGGTTAGGGTTAGGGTTAGGGTTAGGGTTCCGGTTAGGGTTAGGGTTCGGGTTAGGGTTAGGGTTCGGGTTCGGGTTAGGGTTCGGGTTAGGGTTAGGTTTAGGGTTCGGGTTAGGTTTAGGGTTAGGGTTCGCTTTAGGGTTAGGGTTCTGTTTAGGTTTAGGGTTCGGGTTCGGGTTACGGTTAGGGTTAGGGTTCAGTTTCGGGTTAGGGTTAGGGTTAGGGTTAGAGTTAGGGTCACGGTTCGGGTTTGGGTTAGGGTTAGGGTTAGTGTTCGGGTTAGGGTTAGGGTTAGGGTTAGGGTTAGAGTTAGGGTTCGGGTTAGGGTTAGGGTTCGGTTTAGGGTTAGGTTTAGGGTTAGGGTTAGGGTTAGGGTTCGGGTTAGGGTTAGGGTTAGGGTTCGGGTTCGGGTTAGGGTTCGGGTTAGGGTTAGGGTTAGGGTTAGGGTTCGGGTTAGGGTGAGGGTTAGGGTTAGGGTTACGGTTCGGGTTAGGGTTCGGGTTAGGTTTAGGGTAGGGTTCGGGTTAGGGTTAGGGTTAGGGTTATGGTAAGGTTTAGGGTTCGGGTTAGGGTTAGGGTTAGGGTTAGGGTTCGGAATAGGGTTAGGGGTAGGGTTCGGGTTAGGGTTCGGGTACGGGTTTGGGTTAGGGTTAGGGTTAGGGTTAGGGTTCGGGTTAGGGTTAGGGTTAGGGTTAGGGTTAGTGTTAGGGGTTAGTGTTAGGGTTACCGTTCGGGTTAGGGTTAGGGTTAGGGTTAGGGTTAGGGTTCGGGTTAGGGTTAGGTTTAGGGTTCGGGTTAGGGTTAGGGTTAGGGTTAGGGTTAGGATTAGGGTTCGGGTTAGGGTTCGGGTTAGGGTTAGGGTTAGGGTTAGGGTTAGGGTTCCGGTTAGGGTTAGGGTTCGGGTTAGGGTTAGGGTTCGTGTTAGGGTTCGGGTTAGGTTTAGGGTAGGGTTCGGGTTAGGGTTAGGGTTAGGTTTCGGGTTAGGGTTAGGGTTAGGGTTCGGGTTCCGGTTAGGGTTCGGGTTAGGGTTAGGGTTAGGGTTAGGGTTCGGATTAGGGTGAGGGTTAGGGTGAGGTTTAGGTTTAGGGTTACGGTTCGGGTTAGGGTTCGGGTTAGGGTTAGGGTAGGGTTCGGGTTACGGTTAGGGTTAGGGTTATGGTAAGGGTTAGGGTTCAGGTTAGGGTTAGGGTTAGGGTTAGGGTTCGGGTTAGGGTTAGGTTTAGCGTTAGGTTTAGGGTTCGGGTTAGGGTTCGTGTTCGGGTTAGGGTTAGGGTTAGTATTAAGGTTAGGGTTAGGGTTCGGATTAGTGTTAGGTGTAGGGTTCGGGTTAGGGTTCGGGTTCGGGTTAGGGTTAGGGTTAGGGTTAGGGTTAGGGTTAGTGTTAGGGGTTAGGTTTAGGGTTAGGGTTCGGGTTAGGGTTAGGGTTACGGTTAGATTTAGGGTTCGGGTTAGGTTTAGGTTTCGGGTTAGTGTTAGGGTTAGTGTTCGGGTTAGGGTTAGGGTTAGGATTAGGGTTCGGGTTAGGGATAGTGTTAGGGTTCGGGTTAGGGTTCGGGTTAGGGTTAGGATTAGGGTTAGGGTTCGGGGCAGAGTGAGGGTTAGGGTTAGGGTTCGGTTTAGGTTTAGGGTTAGGGTTAATGTTAGGGTTAGGTTTCGGGTTAGGGTTAGGTTTAAGGTTCGAGTTAGTATTAGGGTTAGGGTTAGGGTTAGGGTTCGCGTTAGGGTTCGGGTTAGGGGTCGGGTTAGGGTTAGGGTTAGGGTTCGGGTTAAGGTTAGGGTTAGGGTTAGGGTTCGGGTTAGTGTTAGGGTTTGGGTTAGGGTTAGGGTTAGGGTTCGGGTTCGGGTTAGGGTTAGGGTTCGGGATCGGGTTAAGGTTAGGTTTCGGGTTAGGGTTCGGGTTAGGGTTAGGGTTAGGGTTAGGGTTCTGGTTAGGGTTAGGGTTCGGGTTAGGGTTAGGCTTAGGGTTAGGGTTAGGGTTAGGATTAGGGTTAGGGTTAGGGTTCGGGTTAGGGTTAGGGTTAGGGTTAGGGTTAGGGGTTAGTGTTAGGGTTACGTTCGGGTTAGGATTAGGGTTAGGGTTAGGGTTAGGGTTCGGGTTAGGGTTAGGTTTAGGGTTCGGGTTAGGGTTAGTGTTAGGGTTAGGGTTCGGGTTAGGGTTAGGGTTCGGGTTAGGGTTAGGTTTAGTGTTAGGGTTCCGGTTAAGGTTAGGGTTAGGGTTCGGGTTAGGGTTAGGGTTAGGGTTAGGGTTCGGGGTTAGGGTTAGTGTTACCGTTCGGGTTAGGGTAAGGGTTAGTGTTAGGGTTAGGGTTCGGGTTAGGGTTAGGTTTAGGGTTCTGTTTAGGTTTAGGGTTAGGGTTAGGGTTAGGGTTCGGGTTCGGGTTAGGGTTAGGGTTCGGGTTCGGCTTTGGGGTTAGGGTTAGGGTTAGGGTTCGGGTTAGGTTTCAGGTTAGGGTTAGGATTCGGGTAAGGGGTTAGGGTTAGGGTTAGTGTTAGGGGTTAGGGTTAGGGTTAGGGTTCGGGTTAGGGTTAGGGTTACGGTAAGGGTTAGGGTTCGGGTTAGGGTTAGGGTTCGGGTTAGTGTTAGGGTTAGTGTTCGGGTTAGGGTTAGGTTTAGGGTTAGGGTTCGGGTTAGGGATAGGGTTAGGGTTCGGGTTAGGGTTCGGGTTAGGGTTAGGATTAGGGTTAGGGTTCGGGGCAGGGTGAGGGTTAGGGTTAGGGTTCGGTTTAGGTTTAGGGTTAGGGTTAATGTTAGGGTTAGGTTTCGGGTTAGGGTTAGGGTTAAGGCTCGAGTTAGGATTAGGGTTAGAGTTAGGGTTAGGGTTCGCGTTAGGGTTCGTGTTAGGGGTCGGGTTAGGGTTAGGGTTAGGGTTCGGGTTAAGGTTAGGGTTAGGGTTAGGGTTCGGGTTAGTGTTAGGGTTTGGGTTAGGGTTAGGGTTAGGGTTCGGGTACGGGTTAGGGTTAGGGTTCGGGATCGTGTTAGGGTTAGGGTTCGGGTTAGGGTTCGGGTTAGGGTTAGGGTTAGGGTTCGGGTTCGGGGTTAGGGTTAGGGTTAGGGTTCGGGTTAGGGTTAGGATTCGGGTAATGGGTTATGGTTCGGGTTAGGGTTAGGGTTAGGGTTAGGGTTAGGGTTCGGGTTAGGGTTAGGGTTGGGGTTAGGGTTAGGGTTCGGATTAGGGTTAGGGGTAGGGTTCGGGTTAGGGTTCGGGTACGGGTTAGGGTTAGGGTTAGGGTTAGGGGTAGGGGTCGGGTTAGGGTTAGGGTTAGGGTTAGGGTTAGTGTTAGGGGTTAGTGTTAGGGTTACCGTTCGGGTTAGGGTTAGGTTTAGGGTTAGGGTTAGGGTTAGGGTTCGGGTTAGGGTTAGGGTTAGGGTTAGGGTTAGGGTTAGGGTTAGGATTCGGATTAAGGTTAGGGGTAGGTTTCGGGTTCGGGTTCGGGTACGGGTTAGGGTTAGGGTTAGGTTTCGGGTTAGGGTTAGGGTTAGGGTTAGGGTTAGGGGTTAGGGTTAGTGTTACCGTTCGGGTTAGGGTTAGGGTTAGTGTTAGGGTTAGGGTTCGGGTTAGGGTTAGGTTTAGGGTTCTGTTTAGGTTTAGGGTTAGGGTTAGGGTTAGGGTTCGGGTTCGGGTTAGGGTTAGGGTTCGGGTTCGGCGTTGGGGTTAGGGTTAGGGTTAGGGTTCGGGTTAGGTTTCAGGTTAGGGTTAGGATTCGGGTAAGGGGTTAGGGTTAGGGTTAGTGTTAGGAGTTAGGGTTAGGGTTAGGGTTCGAGTTAGGGTTAGGGTTACGGTAAGGGTTAGGGTTCGGGTTAGGGATAGGGTTCGGGTTAGTGTTAGGGTTAGTGTTCGGGTTAGGGTTAGGTTTAGGGTTAGGGTTCCGGTTAGGGATAGGGTTAGGGTTCGGGTTAGGGTTCGGGTTAGGGTTAGGATTAGGGTTAGGGTTCGGGGCAGGGTGAGGGTTAGGGTTAGGGTTCGGTTTAGGTTTAGGGTTAGGGTTAATGTTAGGGTTAGGTTTCGGGTTAGGGTTAGGGTTAAGGTTCGAGTTAGGATTAGGGTTAGGGTTAGGGTTAGGGTTCGCGTTAGGGTTCATGTTAGGGGTCGGGTTAGGGTTAGGGTTAGGGTTCGGTTTAAGGTTAGGGTTAGGGTTAGGGTTCGGGTTAGTGTTAGGGTTTGTGTTAGGGTTAGGGTTAGGGTTCGGGTTCGGGTTAGGGTTAGGGTTCGGGATCGGGTTAGGGTTAGGGTTCGGGTTAGGGTTCGGGTTAGGGTTAGGGTTAGGGTTCGGGTTCGGGGTTAGGGTTAGGGTTAGGGTTCGGGTTAGGGTTAGGATTCGGGTAATGGGTTATGGTTCGGGTTAGGGTTAGGGTTAGGGTTAGGGTTAGGGTTCGGGTTAGGGTTAGGGTTAGGGTTAGGGTTAGGGTTCGGATTAGGGTTAGGGGTAGGGTTCGGGTTAGGGTTCGGGTACGGGTTAGGGTTAGGGTTAGGGTTAGGGTTAGGGTTCGGGTTAGGGTTAGGGTTAGGGTTAGGGTTAGTGTTAGGGGTTAGTGTTAGGGTTACCGTTCGGGTTAGGGTTAGGGTTAGGGTTAGGGTTCGGGTTAGGGTTAGGTTTAGGGTTCGGGTTAGGGTTAGGGTTAGGGTTAGGGTTAGGGTTAGGGTTCGGGTTAGGGTTCGGGTTAGGGTTAGGGTTAGGTTTAGGGTTAGGGTTCCGGTTAGGGTTAGGGTTCGGGTTAGGGTTAGGGTTCGGGTTAGGGTTAGGGTTCGGGTTAGGGTTAGGTTTAGGGTTCGGGTTAGGGTTAGGGTTAGGGTTCGCTTTAGGGTTAGGGTTCTGTTTAGGTTTAGGGTTTGGGTTCGGGTTACGGTTAGGGTTAGGGTTCAGTTTCGGGTTAGGGTTAGGGTTAGGGTTAGAGTTAGGGTCACGGTTCGGGTTTGGGTTAGGGTTAGGGTTAGTGTTCGGGTTAGGGTTAGGGTTAGGGTTAGGGTTAGAGTTAGGGTTCGGGTTAGGGTTAGGGTTCGGGTTAGGGTTAGGTTTAGGGTTAGGGTTAGGGTTAGGGTTCGGGTTAGGGTTAGGGTTAGGGTTCGGGTTCGGGTTAGGGTTCGGGTTAGGGTTAGGGTTAGGGTTAGGGTTCGCGTTAGGGTGAGGGTTAGGGTTAGGGTTACGGTTCGGGTTAGGGTTCGGGTTAGGTTTAGGGTAGGGTTCGGGTTAGGGTTAGGGTTAGGGTTATGGTAAGGTTTAGGGTTCGGGTTAGGGTTAGGGTTAGGGTTAGGGTTCGGAATAGGGTTAGGGGTAGGGTTCGGGTTAGGGTTCGGGTACGGGTTAGGGTTAGGGTTAGGGTTAGGGTTAGGGTTCGGGTTAGGGTTAGGGTTAGGGTTAGGGTTAGTGTTAGGGGTTAGTGTTAGGGTTACCGTTCGGGTTAGGGTTAGGGTTAGGGTTAGGGTTAGGGTTCGGGTTAGGGTTAGGTTTAGGGTTCGGGTTAGGGTTAGGGTTAGGGTTAGGGTTAGGGTTAGGGTTCGGGTTAGGGTTCGGGTTAGGGTTAGGGTTAGGGTTAGGGTTAGGGTTCCGGTTAGGGTTAGGGTTCGGGTTAGGGTTAGGGTTCGGGTTAGGGTTCGGGTTAGGTTTAGGGTAGGGTTCGGGTTAGGGTTAGGGTTAGGTTTCGGGTTAGGGTTAGGGTTAGGGTTCGGGTTCCGGTTAGGGTTCGGGTTAGGGTTAGGGTTAGGGTTAGGGTTCGGGTTAGGGTGAGGGTTAGGGTGAGGGTTAGGTTTAGGGTTACGGTTCGGGTTAGGGTTCGGGTTAGGGTTAGGGTAGGGTTCGGGTTACGGTTAGGGTTAGGGTTATGGTAAGGGTTAGGGTTCAGGTTAGGGTTAGGTTTAGGGTTAGGGTTCGGGTTAGGGTTAGGTTTAGCGTTAGGGTTAGGGTTCGGGTTAGGGTTCGTGTTCGGGTTAGGGTTAGGGTTAGTATTAAGGTTAGGGTTAGGGTTCGGATTAGTGTTAGGTGTAGGGTTCGGGTTAGGGTTCGGGTTCGGGTTAGGGTTAGGGTTAGGGTTAGGGTTAGGGTTAGTGTTAGGGGTTAGGTTTAGGGTTAGGGTTCGGGTTAGGGTTAGGGTTACGGTTAGATTTAGGGTTCGGGTTAGGTTTAGGTTTCGGGTTAGTGTTAGGGTTAGTGTTCGGGTTAGGGTTAGGGTTAGGATTAGGGTTCGGGTTAGGGATAGTGTTAGGGTTCGGGTTAGGGTTCGGGTTAGGGTTAGGATTAGGGTTAGGGTTCGGGGCAGAGTGAGGGTTAGGGTTAGGGTTCGGTTTAGGTTTAGGGTTAGGGTTAATGTTAGGGTTAGGTTTCGGGTTAGGGTTAGGTTTAAGGTTCGAGTTAGTATTAGGGTTAGGGTTAGGGTTAGGGTTCGCGTTAGGGTTCGGGTTAGGGGTCGGGTTAGGGTTAGGGTTAGGGTTCGGGTTAAGGTTAGGGTTAGGGTTAGGGTTCGGGTTAGTGTTAGGGTTTGGGTTAGGGTTAGGGTTAGGGTTCGGGTTCGGGTTAGGGTTAGGGTTCGGGATCGGGTTAAGGTTAGGTTTCGGGTTAGGGTTCGGGTTAGGGTTAGGGTTAGGGTTAGGGTTCTGGTTAGGGTTAGGGTTCGGGTTAGGGTTAGGCTTAGGGTTAGGGTTAGGGTTAGGATTAGGGTTAGGGTTAGGGTTCGGGTTAGGGTTAGGGTTAGGGTTAGGGTTAGGGGTTAGTGTTAGGGTTACGTTCGGGTTAGGATTAGGGTTAGGGTTAGGGTTAGGGTTCGGGTTAGGGTTAGGTTTAGGGTTCGGGTTAGGGTTAGTGTTAGGGTTAGGGTTCGGGTTAGGGTTAGGGTTCGGGTTAGGGTTAGGTTTAGTGTTAGGGTTCCGGTTAAGGTTAGGGTTAGGGTTCGGGTTAGGGTTAGGGTTAGGGTTAGGGTTCGGGGTTAGGGTTAGTGTTACCGTTCGGGTTAGGGTAAGGGTTAGTGTTAGGGTTAGGGTTCGGGTTAGGGTTAGGTTTAGGGTTCTGTTTAGGTTTAGGGTTAGGGTTAGGGTTCGGGTTCGGGTTAGGGTTAGGGTTCGGGTTCGGCTTTGGGGTTAGGGTTAGGGTTAGGGTTCGGGTTAGGTTTCAGGTTAGGGTTAGGATTCGGGTAAGGGGTTAGGGTTAGGGTTAGTGTTAGGGGTTAGGGTTAGGGTTAGGGTTCGGGTTAGGGTTAGGGTTACGGTAAGGGTTAGGGTTCGGGTTAGGGTTAGGGTTCGGGTTAGTGTTAGGGTTAGTGTTCGGGTTAGGGTTAGGTTTAGGGTTAGGGTTCGGGTTAGGGATAGGGTTAGGGTTCGGGTTAGGGTTCGGGTTAGGGTTAGGATTAGGGTTAGGGTTCGGGGCAGGGTGAGGGTTAGGGTTAGGGTTCGGTTTAGGTTTAGGGTTAGGGTTAATGTTAGGGTTAGGTTTCGGGTTAGGGTTAGGGTTAAGGTTCGAGTTAGGATTAGGGTTAGAGTTAGGGTTAGGGTTCGCGTTAGGGTTCGTGTTAGGGGTCGGGTTAGGGTTAGGGTTAGGGTTCGGGTTAAGGTTAGGGTTAGGGTTAGGGTTCGGGTTAGTGTTAGGGTTTGGGTTAGGGTTAGGGTTAGGGTTCGGGTACGGGTTAGGGTTAGGGTTCGGGTACGGGTTAGGGTTAGGGTTCGGGATCGTGTTAGCGTTAGGGTTCGGGTTAGGGTTCGGGTTAGGGTTAGGGTTAGGGTTCGGGTTCGGGGTTAGGGTTAGGGTTAGGGTTCGGGTTAGGGTTAGGATTCGGGTAATGGGTTATGGTTCGGGTTAGGGTTAGGGTTAGGGTTAGGGTTAGGGTTCGGGTTAGGGTTAGGGTTGGGGTTAGGGTTAGGGTTCGGATTAGGGTTAGGGGTAGGGTTCGGGTTAGGGTTCGGGTACGGGTTAGGGTTAGGGTTAGGGTTAGGGGTAGGGGTCGGGTTAGGGTTAGGGTTAGGGTTAGGGTTAGTGTTAGGGGTTAGTGTTAGGGTTACCGTTCGGGTTAGGGTTAGGTTTAGGGTTAGGGTTAGGGTTAGGGTTCGGGTTAGGGTTAGGTTTAGGGTTCGGGTTAGGGATAGGTTTAGGGTTAGGGTTAGGGTTAGGGTTCGGGTTAGGGTTCGGGTTAGGGTTAGGGTTAGGGTTAGGGTTAGGGTTCCGGTTAGGGTTAGGGTTCGGGTTAGGGTTAGGGTTCGGGTTAGGGTTAGGTTTAGGGTTCGGGTTAGGGTTAGGGTTAGGGTTCGCTTTAGGGTTAGGGTTATGGTTAATGTTAGGGTTCGGGTTAGGTTTAGGGTTAGGGTTCGGGTTAGGGTTAGGGTTAGGGTTATGGTTACTTTTAGTGTTCGGGTTAGGGTTAGGGTTAGGGTTAGGGTTCGGGTTAGGGTTAGGGTTAGGGTTCGGGTTAGGGTTCGGGTTAGGGTTAGGGTTAGGGTTAGGGTTAGGGTTCGGGTTAGGGTTCGGGTTCGGGTTAGGGTTAGGGTTAGGATTAAGGTTAGGGTTAGGGTTCGGATTATTGTTAGGTGTAGGGTTCGGGTTAGGGTTCGGGTTCGGGTTAGGGGTCGGGTTAGGGTTAGGATTCGGGTAAGGGGTTATGGTTCGGGTTCGGGTAAGGGTTAGTGTTAGGGTTCCGGTTAAGGTTAGGGTTAGGGTTCGAGTTAGGATTAGGGTTAGTGTTAGGGTTAGGGTTCGGGATAAGGTTAGGGTTAGGGTTAGGGTTCGGGTTAGTGTTAGGGTTTGGGTTAGGGTTAGGGTTAGGGTTCGGGTTCGGGTTAGGGTTAGGGTTCAGGATCGGGTTAGGGTTAGGGTTCGGGTTAGGGTTCGGGTTAGGGTTAGGGTTAGGGTTCGGGTTCGGGGTTAGGGTTAGGGTTAGGGTTCGGGTTAGGGTTAGGATTCGGGTAAGGGGTTATGGTTCGGGTTCGGGTTAGGGTTAGTGTTAGGGTTCCGGTTAAGGTTAGGGTTAGGGTTCGGGTTAGGGTTAGGGTTAGTGTTAGGGTTCGGGTTAGGGTTAGGGTTAGGGTTCGGGTTAGGGTTCGGGTTAGGGTTAGGGTTAGGGTTAGGGTTCCGGTTAGGGTTAGGGTTCGGGTTAGGTTTAGGGTTAGGGTTAGGGTTAGGGTTAGGGTTCGGATTAGGGTTAGGGGTAGGGTTCGGGTTAGGGTTCGGGTACGGGTTAGGGTTAGGGTTAGGGTTAGGGTTAGGGTTAGGGTTCGGGTTAGGGTTAGGGTTAGGGTTAGGGTTAGGGTTAGGGGTTAGTGTTAGGGTTACCGTTCGGGTTAGGGTTAGGGTTAGGGTTAGGGTTAGGGTTCGGGTTAGGGTTCGGGTTAGGGTTCGGTTTAGGGTTCGGGTTAGGGTTAGGGTTAGGGTTAGGGTTAGGGTTCGGGTTAGGGTTAGGGTTCGGGTTAGGGTTAGGGTTAGTGTTAGGGTTCCGGTTAAGGTTAGGGTTAGGGTTCGGTTTAGGGTTAGGATTAGGGTTAGGGTTCGGGTTAGGGTTAGGGTTAGGGTTAGGGTTAGGGTTCGGGTTAGGGTTCGGGTTAGGGTTAGGGTTAGGGTTAGGGTTCCGGTTAGGGTTAGGGTTCGGGTTAGGGTTAGCGTTAGGGTTAGGGTTAGAGTTAGGGTTCGGATTAGGGTTAAGGGTAGGGTTCGGGTTAGGGTTCGGGTACGGGTTAGGGTTAGTTTTAGGGTTAGGGTTAGGGTTCGGGTTAGGGTTAGGGTTAGGGTTAGGGTTAGGGGTTAGGGTTAGGGTTACCGTTCGGGTTAGGGTTAGGGTTAGGGTTAGGGTTCGGGTTAGGGTTTGGTTTAGGGTTCGGTTTAGGTTTCGGGTTAGGGTTAGGATTCGGGTAAGGGGTTAGTGTTCGGGTTCGGGTTAGGATTAGGATTAGGGTTCCGGTTAGGATTAGGGTTAGGGTTAGGGTTCGGGTTAGGGTTAGGGTTAGGTTTAGTGTTAGGGTTCAGGTTAGGGTTAAGGTTAGGGTTCGGGTTAGGATTCGTGTTAGGCTTAGGGTTAGGGTAAGGGTTAGGGTTCGGGTTAGGGTTAGGGTTCGGTTTAGGGTTAGGTTTAGGGTTCGGGTTAGGTTTAGGGTTAGGGTTCGGGTTAGGGTTAGGGTTACGGTTAAGGTTAGGGTTCGGGTTAGGGTTAGGGTTAGGGTTCGGGTTAGGGTTAGGGTTAGGGTTATGGTTACGGTTAGGGTTCGGGTTAGGGTTAGGGTTAGGGTTATGGTTCGGGTTCGGGTTAGGGTTAGGGTTCGGTTTAGGGTTCGGGTTAGGTTTAGGCTTAGGGTTAGGGTCGGGTTAGGGTGAGGGTTAGGGTTAGGTTTCGGGTTAGGGTTAGGGTTAGGGTTAGGGTTCTGGTTAGGGTTAGGGTTCGGGTTAGGTTTAGTGTTAGGGTTAGGGTTAGGGTTAGGGTACGGATTAGGGTTAGGGGTAGGGTTCGGGTTAGGGTTCGGGTTCGAGTTAGGGTTAGGGTTAGGGTTAGGGTTAGGGTTCGGTTTAGGGTTCGGGTTAGGGTTAGGTTTAGTGTTAGTGGTTAGGGTTAGGGTTACCGTTCGGGTTAGGGTTAGGGTTAGGGTTAGGGTTAGGGTTAGGGTTCAGGTTAGGGTTAGGTTTAGGGTTCGGTTTAGGGTTACGGTTAGGTCAGGGTTCGGGTTAGGGTTAGGGTTAGGGTTAGGGTTAGGGTTCGGGTTCGGGTTAGGGTTAGGGTTCGGGTTAGGGTTCGGGTTAGGGTTATGGTTCGGGTTAGGGTTCGGGTTAGGGTTAGGATTCGGGTAAGGGGTTAGGGTTCGGGTTCGGGGTAGGGTTAGGGTTAGGGTTCCGGTAAAGGTTAGGGTTAGGGTTCAGGTTAGGGTTAGGGTTAGGGTTCGGGTTCGGGTTAGAGTAGTGTTAGGGTTAGGGTTTGGGTTCGGGTTAGGTTTCGGGTTAGGGTTAGGGTTCGTGTTAGGGTTAGGGTTAGTGTTAGGGTTAGGGTTCGGGTTATGGTTAGGGTTCAGGTTCGGGTTACGGTTAGGGTTAGGGTTAGGGTTCAGTTTTGGGTTAGGTTTAGGGTTAGGGTTAGGGTTAGGGTCAGGGTTCGGGTTAGGGTTAGAGTTAGGGTTAGTGTTCGGTTTAGGGTTAGGGTTTGGGTTAGGGTTCGGGTTAGGGTTAGGGTTAGGTTTCGGGTTAGGTTTAGGTTTAGGGTTCAGGTTAGGGTTCGGGTTAGGGTTAGGGTTAGTTTTCGGGTTACGGTAAGGGTTAGGTTTAGGGTTCGGGTTAGGGTTAGGTTTAGGGTTAGGGTTAGGGTTAGGGTTAAGGTTCGGGGTAGGGTTAGGTTTAAGGTTCGGGTTAGGGTTAGGGTTAGGGTTAGGGCTCGTGTTAGGGTAAGGTTTAGGGTTAGGGTTCATGTTAGGGTTCGGGTTCGGGTTAGGGTTAGGGTAAGGATTCGGGTTAGGGTTCGGGTTAGGGTTCGGGTTAGGGTTAGGGTTTGGGTTAGGGTTAGGGTTAGGGTTAGGGTTCGGGTTAGGGTTAGGGTTAGGGTTAGGGGTTAGGGTTCGGGTTCGGGTTATGGTTCGGGTTAGGTTTAGGGTTAGTGTTAGGGGTAGGGTTAGGTTTAGGTTTCGGGTTCGGTTTAGGGTTAGTGTTAGGGTTAGGGTTCAGGTTCGGGTTAGGGTTCGGGTTCGGGTTACTGTTAGGGTTCGGGTTCGGGTTACGGTTAGTGTTAGTGTTAGGGTTCGGGTTATTGTTAGTGTTCGGGTTAGGGGTAGGGATCGGGTTCGGGTTAGGTTTAGGGTTCTGGTTAGGGTTCGGGTTAGGGTTAGGGTTCGGTTAGGGTTAGGGTTCGGGTTAGGGTTAGGGTTAGGTTTAGGAGGTAGGGTTAGGGTTAGGGTTCGGGTTAGGGTTAGGGTTAGGGTTAGGATTAGGGGTTAGGTTTCGGGTTAGGGTTAGGGTTCGGGTTAGGGTTAGGGTTTGGGTTAGGGTTAGGGTTAGGGTTCCGGTTCGGGTTAGGGTTAGGGTTTGGGTTAGTGTTAGATTTCGGATTAGGGTTAGGGTTCGGGTTAGGGTTCGGGTTCGGGTTCGGGTTAGGGTTAGGGTTAGGGTTCGGGTTAGGGTTAGGGTTAGGGTTAGGGGTTAGGGTTAGGGTTAGGGTTCGGGTTAGGTTTAGGGTTACGGTTAGGGTTAGGGTTCGGGCTAGGGTTAGGGTAGGGTTCGGGTTAGGGTTAGGCCTAGGGTTATGGTTAGGGTTAGGGTTCGGGTTAGGGTTAGGGTTAGGGTTAGGTTTCGGGTTAGGGTTAGGTTTAGGTTTAGGGTTAGGGATAGGGTTAAGGTTCGGGGTAGGGTTAGGGTTAAGGTTCGGGTTAGGGTTAGGGTTAGGGTTAGGGTTAGGGTTCGCGTTAGGGTTCGGGTTAGGTGTCGGGTT
The DNA here is from genome assembly GCA_032313775.1 of Urocyon cinereoargenteus. Classification (NCBI taxonomy): domain Eukaryota; kingdom Metazoa; phylum Chordata; class Mammalia; order Carnivora; family Canidae; genus Urocyon; species Urocyon cinereoargenteus. The sequence continues at coordinate 1,412,783 of JAVLSZ010000035.1, forward strand.
AGGGTTAGGGTTAGGGTTCGGTTTAGGGTTACGGTTAGGTCAGGGTTCGGGTTAGGGTTAGGGTTCGGTTTAGGGTTCGGGTTCGGGTTAGGGTTAGGGTTCGGGTTAGGGTTCGGGTTAGGGTTAGGATTCGGGTAAGGGGTTAGTGTTCGGGTTCGGGGTAGGGTTAGGGTTAGGGTTCCAATTAAGGTTAGGGTTAGGGTTCAGGTTAGGGTTAGGGTTAAGGTTCGCGTTCGGGTTAGGGTTAGTGTTAGGGTTAGGGTTCGGTTTCGGGTTAGGGTTCGGGGTAGGGTTAGGGTTCGGGTTAGGGTTAGGGTTAGTGTTAGGGTTAGGGTTCTGTTTAGGTTTAGGGTTCGGGTTCGGGTTACGGTTAGGGTTAGGGTTCAGTTTCGGGTTAGGGTTAGAGTTAGGGTTAGGGTTAGGATCACGGTTCGGGTTAGGGTTAGGGTTAGGGTTAGTGTTCGGGTTAGGGTTAGGGTTAGGGTTAGGGTTAGAGTAGGGTTCGGGTTAGGGTTAGGGTTAGGGTTAGGGTTCGGGTTAGGGTTAGGATTCCGGTTAGGGTTAGGGTTAGGGTTCGGGTTCTGTTTAGGGTTAGGGTTCGGGTTAGTGTTAGGGTTCGGGTTAGGGTTAGGGTTCGGGTTAGGGTTAGGGTTAGGGTTCGGGTTCGGGTTCGGGTTAGGGTTCGGGTTAGGGTTAGGGTTAGTGTTAGGGTTAGGGTTAGGGTTAGGGTTCGGGTTCGGTTTAGGGTTAGTGTTAGGTTTAGGGTTCGGGTTCGGGTTAGGGTTCGGGTTCGGATTAGTGTTAGGGTTCGTGTTCGGGTTAGGGTTAGTGTTAGGGTTAGGGTTCGGGTTAGGGTTAGGGTACGGGTTATGGGTAGGGTTCAGTTTCGGGTTAGGTTTAGGGTTCGTGTTAGGGTTCGGGTTAGGGTTAGGTTTCGGTTAGGGTTAGGGTTCGGGTTAGGGTTAGGGTTAGGTTTAGGAGGTAGGGTTAGGGTTAGGGTTCGGGTTAGGGTTAGGGTTAGGGTTAAGGTTAGGGGTTAGGTTTCGGGTTAGGGTTAGGGTTCCGGTTAGGGTTAGGGTTTGGGTAAGGGTTAGGGTTAGGGTTCCGTTTCGGGTTAGTGTTAGGGTTAAGGTTAGGGTTAGGGTTCGGATTAGGGTTAGGGGTAGGGTTCGGGTTAGGGTTCGGGTTCAGGTTCGGGTTAGGGTTAGGGTTAGGGTTATGGTTCTGGTTAGGGTTAGGGTTAGGGTTAGGGGTTAGGGTTAGGGTTAGGGTTCGGGTTAGGGTTAGGGTTACGGTTAGGGTTAGGGTTCGGGTTAGGGTTAGGGTAGGGTTCGGGTTAGGGTTAGGGTTAGGGTTATGGTTAGGGTTAGGGTTCGTGTTAGGGTTAGGGTTAGGGTTAGGGTTCGGGTTAGGGTTAGGGTTAGGCTTCGGGTTAGGGTTCGGGTTAGGGTTCGGGTTATGGTTAGGGTTAGGGTTCGTGTTAGGGTTAGGGTTAGGGTTAGGGTTAGGGTTAGGGTTAGGGTTATGGTTAGGGTTAGGGTTTGTGTTAGGGTTAGGGTTAGGGTTAGGGTTCGGGTTAGGGTTAGGGTTAAGGTTCGGGTTAGGGTTAGGGTTAGGGTGAGGGTTCGTGTTCGGTTTAGGGTTATGGTTTGGGTTAGGGTTCGGGTTTGGGTTACGGTTAGGGTTAGGGTTAGGGTTCGGGTTAGGGTTAGGGTTAGGGTTAGGGTTCGGGTTAGGGTTAGGGTTAGGGTTAGGGTTCGGGTTAGGGTTAGGGTTAGGGTTCGGGTTCGGGTTAGGGTTCGGGTTAGGGTTAGGGTTAGGGTTCGGGTTAGGGTTCGGGTTCGGGTTAGGGTTAGCGTTAGGGTTAGTGTTCTGGTTAGTGTTAGGGTTCGGGTTAGGGTTAGGGTTAGGGTTAGGGTTAGGGTAAGGTTTCGGATTAGGGTTAGGGGTAGAGTTCGAGTTAGGGTTCCGGTTCGGGTAAGGGTTAGGGTTAGGTTTAGGGTTAGGGTTAGGGTTAAGGTTAGGGTTAGGGTTAGGGTTCGGGTTAGGGTTAGTGTTAGGGTTCAGGTTAGGGTTAGGGTTAGGGTTAGGGTTCCGGTTAGGGTTAGGATTAGGTTTGGGGTTCGGGTTCGGGTTAGGTTTAGGGTTAGGTTTAGGGTTAGGGTTAAGGTTCGGGGTAGGGTTAGGGTTAAGGTTCGGGTTAGGGTTAGGGTTAGGGTTCGGGTTAGGCTTAGGGTTCGGGTTAGGGTTAGGGTTCGGGTTAGGGTTAGGGTTCGGGTTAGGGTTAGGTTTAGGGTTCGGGTAAGGGTTAGGGTTAGGGTTCGGGTTAGGGTTAGGTTTACGGTTAAGGTTAGGTTTCGGGTTAGGGTTAGGGTTAGGGTTCGGGTTAGGTTTAGGGTTAGGGTTATGGTTATGGTTAGGGTTCGGTTTAGGGTTAGGGTTAGGGTTAGGGTTCGGGTTAGGGTTAGGGTTAGGGTTCGGGTTCGGGTTAGGGTTCGGGTTAGGGTTAGGGTTAGGGTTAGGGTTCGGGTTAGGGTGAGGGTTAGGGTTAGGGTTACGGTTCGGGTTAGGGTTCGGGTTAGGGTTAGGGTAGGGTTCGGGTTAGGGTTAGGGTTAGGGTTATGGTAAGGGTTAGGGTTCGGGTTAGGGTTAGGGTTAGGGTTAGGGTTCGGGTTAGGGTTAGGTTTAGGGTTAGGGTTAGGGTTCGGGTTAGGGTTAGGGTTAGGATTAAGGTTAGGGTTAGGGTTCGGATTAGTGTTAGGTGTAGGGTTCGGGTTAGGGTTCGGGTTCGGGTTAGGGTTAGGGTTAGGGTTAGGGTTAGTGTTAGGGGTTAGGGTTATGGTTAGGGTTCGGGTTAGGGTTAGGGTTACGGTTAGATTTAGGGTTCGGGTTAGGTTTAGGTTTCGGGTTAGTGTTAGGGTTAGTGTTCGGGTTAGGGTTAGGTTTAGGGTTAGGGTTCGGGTTAGGGATAGTGTTAGGGTTCGGGTTAGGGTTAGGATTAGTGTTACGTTTCGGGGCAGAGTGAGGGTTAGGGTTAGGGTTCGGTTTAGGTTTAGGGTTAGGGTTAATGTTAGGGTTAGGTTTCGGGTGAGGGTTAGGTTTAAGGTTCGAGTTAGTATTAGGGTTAGGGTTAGGGTTAGGGTTCACGTTAGGGTTCGGGTTAGGGGTCGGGTTAGGGTTAGGGTTAGGGTTCGGGTTAAGGTTAGGGTTAGGGTTAGGGTTCGGGTTAGTGTTAGGGTTTGGGTTAGGGTTAGGGTTAGGGTTCGGGTTCGGGTTAGGGTTAGGGTTCGGGATCGGGTTAAGGTTAGGGTTCGGGTTAGGGTTCGGGTTAGGGTTAGGGTTAGGGTTAGGGTTCGGGTTCGGGTTAGGGTTAGGGTTAGGGTTAGGGGTTAGTGTTAGGGTTACGTTCGGGTTAGGATTAGGGTTAGGGTTAGGGTTAGGGTTCGGGTTACGGTTCGGTTTAGGGTTCGGGTTAGGGTTAGGGTTAGGGTTAGGGTTAGGGTTAGGGTTCGGGTTAGGGTTAGGGTTCGGGTTAGGGTTAGGGTTAGTGTTAGGGTTCCGGTTAAGGTTAGGGTTAGGGTTCGGTTTAGGGTTAGGATTAGGGTTAGGGTTCGGGTTAGGGTTAGGGTTAGGGTTAGGGTTCGGGTTAGGGTTCGGGTTAGGGTTAGGGTTAGGGTTAGGGTTAGGGTTCCGGTTAGGGTTAGGGTTCGGGTTAGGGTTCAGGTTAGGGTTAGGGTTAGAGTTAGGGTTCGGATTAGGTTTAAGGGTAGGGTTCGGGTTAGGGTTCGGGTACGGGTTAGGGTTAGTTTTAGGGTTAGGGTTAGGGTTCGGGTTAGGGTTAGGGTTAGAGTTAGGGTTCGGGTTAGGGTTAGGGTTAGGGTTAGGGTTCGGGTTAGGGTTAGGATTCCGGTTAGGGTTAGGGTTAGGGTTCGGGTTCGGTTTAGGGTTAGGGTTCGGGTTAGTGTTAGGGTTCGGGTTAGGGTTAGGGTTCGGGTTAGGGTTAGGGTTAGGGTTCGGGTTCGGGTTCGGGTTAGGTTTCGGGTTAGGGTTAGGGTTAGTGTTAGGGTTAGGGTTAGGGTTAGGGTTCGGGTTCGGTTTAGGGTTAGTGTTAGGTTTAGGGTTCGGGTTCGGGTTAGGGTTCGGGTTCGGATTAGTGTTAGGGTTCGTGTTCGGGTTAGGGTTAGTGTTAGGGTTAGGGTTCGGGTTAGGGTTAGGGTACGGGTTATGGGTAGGGTTCAGTTTCGGGTTAGGTTTAGGGTTCGTGTTAGGGTTCGGGTTAGGGTTAGGTTTCGGTTAGGGTTAGGGTTCGGGTTAGGGTTAGGGTTAGGTTTAGGAGGTAGGGTTAGGGTTAGGGTTCGGGTTAGGGTTAGGGTTAGGGTTAAGGTTAGGGGTTAGGTTTCGGGTTAGGGTTAGGGTTCCGGTTAGTGTTAGGGTTTGGGTAAGGGTTAGGGTTAGGGTTCCGTTTCGGGTTAGTGTTAGGGTTAAGGTTAGGGTTAGGGTTCGGATTAGGGTTAGGGGTAGGGTTCGGGTTAGGGTCGGGTTCAGGTTCGGGTTAGGGTTAGGGTTAGGGTTATGGTTCTGGTTAGGGTAGGGTTAGGGTTAGGGGTTAGGGTTAGGGTTAGGGTTCGGGTTAGGGTTAGGGTTACGGTTAGGGGTAGGGTTCGGTTTAGGGTTAGGGTAGGGTTCGGGTTAGGGTTAGGGTTAGGGTTATGGTTAGGGTTAGGGTTCGTGTTAGGGTTAGGGTTAGGGTTAGGGTTCGGGTTAGGGTTAGGGTTAGGCTTCGGGTTAGGGTTCGGGTTAGGGTTCGGGTTAGGGTTAGGGTTCGGGTTAGGGTTAGGGTTAGGCTTAGGGTTCGGTTTAGGGTTAGGGTTAGGGTTAGGGTTAGGGTTCGGGTTAGGGTTTGGGTTAAGGTTCGGGTTAGGGTTAGGGTTAGGGTGAGGGTTCGTGTTCGGTTTAGGGTTATGGTTTGGGTTAGGGTTCGGGTTCGGGTTAGGGTTAGGGTTAGGGTTAGGGTTCGGGTTAGGGTTAGGGTTAGGGTTAGGGTTCGGGTTAGGGTTAGGGTTAGGGTTCGGGTTAGGGTTAGGGTTCGGGTTAGGGTTAGGTTTAGGGTTCGGGTTAGGGTTCGGGTTCGGGTTAGGGTTAGGGTTAGGGTTAGTGTTCTGGTTAGTGTTAGGGTTCGGGTTAGGGTTAGGGTTAGGGTTAGGGTTAGGTTTAGGGTAAGGTTTCGGATTAGGGTTAGGGGTAGAGTTCGAGTTAGGGTTCCGGTTCGGGTAAGGGTTAGGGTTAGGTTTAGGGTTAGGGTTAGGGTTAAGGTTAGGGTTAGGGTTAGGGTTCGGGTTAGGGTTAGTGTTAGGGTTCAGGTTAGGGTTAGGATTAGGGTTAGGGTTCCGGTTAGGGTTAGGATTAGGTTTGGGGTTCGGGTTCGGGTTAGGTTTAGGGTTAGGGTTAGGGTTAGGGTTAAGGTTCGGGGTAGGGTTAGGGTTAAGGTTCGGGTTAGGGTTAGGGTTAGGGTTCGGGTTAGGCTTAGGGTTCGGGTTAGGGTTAGGGTTCGGGTTAGGGTTAGGGTTCGGGTTAGGGTTAGGTTTAGGGTTCGGGTAAGGGTTAGGGTTAGGGTTCGGGTTAGGGTTAGGTTTACGGTTAAGGTTAGGTTTCGGGTTAGGGTTAGGGTTAGGGTTCGGGTTAGGTTTAGGGTTAGGGTTATGGTTATGGTTAGGGTTCGGTTTAGGGTTAGGGTTAGGGTTAGGGTTCGGGTTAGGGTTAGGGTTAGGGTTTGGGTTCGGGTTAGGGTTCGGGTTAGGGTTAGGGTTAGGGTCAGGGTTCGGGTTAGGGTGAGGGTTAGGATTAGGGTTACGGTTCGGGTTAGGGTTCGGGTTAGGGTTAGGGTAGGGTTCGGGTTAGGGTTAGGGTTAGGGTTATGGTAAGGGTTAGGGTTCGGGTTAGGGTTAGGGTTAGGGTTAGGGTTCGGGTTAGGGTTAGGTTTAGGGTTAGGGTTAGGGTTCGGGTTAGGGTTCGTGTTCGGGGTAGGGTTAGGGTTAGGATTAAGGTTAGGGTTAGGGTTCGGATTAGTGTTAGGTGTAGGGTTCGGGTTAGGGTTCGGGTTCGGGTTAGGGTTAGGGTTAGGGTTAGGGTTAGTGTTAGGGGTTAGGGTTATGGTTAGGGTTCGGGTTAGGGTTAGGGTTACGGTTAGATTTAGGGTTCGGGTTAGGTTTAGGTTTCGGGTTAGTGTTAGGGTTAGTGTTCGGGTTAGGGTTAGGGTTAGGGTTAGGGTTCGGGTTAGGGATAGTGTTAGGGTTCGGGTTAGGGTTAGGATTAGGGTTAGGGTTCGGGGCAGAGTGAGGGTTAGGGTTAGGGTTCGGTTTAGGTTTAGGGTTAGGGTTAATGTTAGGGTTAGGTTTCGGGTTAGGGTTAGGTTTAAGGTTCGAGTTAGTATTAGGGTTAGGGTTAGGGTTAGGGTTCGCGTTAGGGTTCGGGTTAGGGGTCGGGTTAGGGTTAGGGTTAGGGTTCGGGTTAAGGTTAGGGTTAGGGTTAGGGTTCGGGTTAGTGTTAGGGTTTGGGTTAGGGTTAGGGTTAGGGTTCGGGTTCGGGTTAGGGTTAGGGTTCGGGATCGGGTTAAGGTTAGGTTTCGGGTTAGGGTTCGGGTTAGGGTTAGGGTTAGGGTTAGGGTTCGGGTTAGGGTTAGGGTTAGGGTTAGGGTTAGGGGTTAGTGTTAGGGTTACGTTCGGGTTAGGATTAGGGTTAGGGTTAGGGTTAGGGTTCGGGTTAGGGTTCGGTTTAGGGTTCGGGTTAGGGTTAGGGTTAGGGTTAGGGTTAGGGTTCGGGTTAGGGTTAGGGTTCGGGTTAGGGTTAGGGTTAGTGTTAGGGTTCCGGTTAAGGTTAGGGTTAGGGTTCGGTTTAGGGTTAGGATTAGGGTTAGGGTTCGGGTTAGGGTTAGGGTTAGGGTTAGGGTTCGGGTTAGGGTTCGGGTTAGGGTTAGGGTTAGGGTTAGGGTTAGGGTTCCGGTTAGGGTTAGGGTTCGGGTTAGGGTTCGGGTTAGGGTTAGGGTTAGAGTTAGGGTTCGGATTAGGGTTAAGGGTAGGGTTCGGGTTAGGGTTCGGGTACGGGTTAGGGTTAGTTTTAGGGTTAGGGTTAGGGTTCGGGTTAGGGTTAGGGTTAGGGTTAGGGTTAGGGGTTAGGGTTAGGGTTACCGTTCGGGTTAGGGTTAGGGTTAGGGTTAGGGTTCGGGTTAGGGTTAGGTTTAGGGTTCGGTTTAGGTTTAGGGTTAGGGTTAGGGTTAGGGTTCGGGTTCGGGTTAGGGTTAGGGTTAGGGTTCGGGTTTGGGGTTAGGGTTAGGGTTAGGGTTCGGGTTAGGTTTCGGGTTAGGGTTAGGATTCGGGTAAGGGGTTAGTGTTCGGGTTCGGGTTAGGATTAGGATTAGGGTTCCGGTTAGGATTAGGGTTAGGGTTAGGGTTCGGGTTAGGGTTAGGGTTAGGTTTAGTGTTAGGGTTCAGGTTAGGGTTAAGGTTAGGGTTCGGGTTATGGTTCGTGTTAGGCTTAGGGTTAGGGTTAGGGTTAGGGTTCGGGTTAGGGTTAGGGTTCGGTTTAGGGTTAGGTTTAGGGTTCGGGTTAGGTTTAGGGTTAGGGTTCGGGTTAGGGTTAGGGTTAGGGTTAGGGTTAGGGTTAGTGTTAGGGGTTAGGTTTAGGGTTAGGGTTCGGGTTAGGGTTAGGGTTACGGTTAGATTTAGGGTTCGGGTTAGGTTTAGGTTTCGGGTTAGTGTTAGGGTTAGTGTTCGGGTTAGGGTTAGGGTTAGGATTAGGGTTCGGGTTAGGGATAGTGTTAGGGTTCGGGTTAGGGTTCGGGTTAGGGTTAGGGTTAGGGTTAGGGTTCGGGTTAGGGTTCGGGTTAGGGTTAGGGTTAGGGTTAGGGTTAGGGTTCCGGTTAGGGTTAGGGTTCGGGTTAGGGTTCAGGTTAGGGTTAGGGTTAGAGTTAGGGTTCGGATTAGGGTTAAGGGTAGGGTTCGGGTTAGGGTTCGGGTACGGGTTAGGGTTAGTTTTAGGGTTAGGGTTAGGGTTCGGGTTAGGGTTAGGGTTAGAGTTAGGGTTCGGGTTAGGGTTAGGGTTAGGGTTAGGGTTCGGGTTAGGGTTAGGATTCCGGTTAGGGTTAGGGTTAGGGTTCGGGTTCGGTTTAGGGTTAGGGTTCGGGTTAGTGTTAGGGTTCGGGTTAGGGTTAGGGTTCGGGTTAGGGTTAGGGTTAGGGTTCGGGTTCGGGTTCGGGTTAGGTTTCGGGTTAGGGTTAGGGTTAGTGTTAGGGTTAGGGTTAGGGTTAGGGTTCGGGTTCGGTTTAGGGTTAGTGTTAGGTTTAGGGTTCGGGTTCGGGTTAGGGTTCGGGTTCGGATTAGTGTTAGGGTTCGTGTTCGGGTTAGGGTTAGTGTTAGGGTTAGGGTTCGGGTTAGGGTTAGGGTACGGGTTATGGGTAGGGTTCAGTTTCGGGTTAGGTTTAGGGTTCGTGTTAGGGTTCGGGTTAGGGTTAGGTTTCGGTTAGGGTTAGGGTTCGGGTTAGGGTTAGGGTTAGGTTTAGGAGGTAGGGTTAGGGTTAGGGTTCGGGTTAGGGTTAGGGTTAGGGTTAAGGTTAGGGGTTAGGTTTCGGGTTAGGGTTAGGGTTCCGGTTAGTGTTAGGGTTTGGGTAAGGGTTAGGGTTAGGGTTCCGTTTCGGGTTAGTGTTAGGGTTAAGGTTAGGGTTAGGGTTCGGATTAGGGTTAGGGGTAGGGTTCGGGTTAGGGTCGGGTTCAGGTTCGGGTTAGGGTTAGGGTTAGGGTTATGGTTCTGGTTAGGGTATGGTTAGGGTTAGGGGTTAGGGTTAGGGTTAGGGTTCGGGTTAGGGTTAGGGTTACGGTTAGGGGTAGGGTTCGGTTTAGGGTTAGGGTAGGGTTCGGGTTAGGGTTAGGGTTAGGGTTATGGTTAGGGTTAGGGTTCGTGTTAGGGTTAGGGTTAGGGTTAGGGTTCGGGTTAGGGTTAGGGTTAGGCTTCGGGTTAGGGTTCGGGTTAGGGTTCGGGTTAGGGTTAGGGTTCGGGTTAGGGTTAGGGTTAGGCTTAGGGTTCGGTTTAGGGTTAGGGTTAGGGTTAGGGTTAGGGTTCGGGTTAGGGTTTGGGTTAAGGTTCGGGTTAGGGTTAGGGTTAGGGTGAGGGTTCGTGTTCGGTTTAGGGTTATGGTTTGGGTTAGGGTTCGGGTTCGGGTTAGGGTTAGGGTTAGGGTTAGGGTTCGGGTTAGGGTTAGGGTTAGGGTTAGGGTTCGGGTTAGGGTTAGGGTTAGGGTTCGGGTTAGGGTTAGGGTTCGGGTTAGGGTTAGGGTTAGGGTTCGGGTTAGGGTTCGGGTTCGGGTTAGGGTTAGGGTTAGGGTTAGTGTTCTGGTTAGTGTTAGGGTTCGGGTTAGGGTTAGGGTTAGGGTTAGGGTTAGGGTTAGGGTAAGGTTTCGGATTAGGGTTAGGGGTAGAGTTCGAGTTAGGGTTCCGGTTCGGGTAAGGGTTAGGGTTAGGTTTAGGGTTAGGGTTAGGGTTAAGGTTAGGGTTAGGGTTAGGGTTCGGGTTAGGGTTAGTGTTAGGGTTCAGGTTAGGGTTAGGATTAGGGTTAGGGTTCCGGTTAGGGTTAGGATTAGGTTTGGGGTTCGGGTTCGGGTTAGGTTTAGGGTTAGGGTTAGGGTTAGGGTTAAGGTTCGGGGTAGGGTTAGGGTTAAGGTTCGGGTTAGGGTTAGGGTTAGGGTTCGGGTTAGGCTTAGGGTTCAGGTTAGGTTTAGGGTTCGGGTTAGGGTTAGGGTTCGGGTTAGGGTTAGGTTTAGGGTTCGGGTAAGGGTTAGGGTTAGGGTTCGGGTTAGGGTTAGGTTTACGGTTAAGGTTAGGTTTCGGGTTAGGGTTAGGGTTAGGGTTCGGGTTAGGTTTAGGGTTAGGGTTATGGTTATGGTTAGGGTTCGGTTTAGGGTTAGGGTTAGGGTTAGGGTTCGGGTTAGGGTTAGGGTTAGGGTTTGGGTTCGGGTTAGGGTTCGGGTTAGGGTTAGGGTTAGGGTCAGGGTTCGGGTTAGGGTGAGGGTTAGGATTAGGGTTACGGTTCGGGTTAGGGTTCGGGTTAGGGTTAGGGTAGGGTTCGGGTTAGGGTTAGGGTTAGGGTTATGGTAAGGGTTAGGGTTCGGGTTAGGGTTAGGGTTAGGGTTAGGGTTCGGGTTAGGGTTAGGTTTAGGGTTAGGGTTAGGGTTCGGGTTAGGGTTCGTGTTCGGGGTAGGGTTAGGGTTAGGATTAAGGTTAGGGTTAGGGTTCGGATTAGTGTTAGGTGTAGGGTTCGGGTTAGGGTTCGGGTTCGGGTTAGGGTTAGGGTTAGGGTTAGGGTTAGTGTTAGGGGTTAGGGTTATGGTTAGGGTTCGGGTTAGGGTTAGGGTTACGGTTAGATTTAGGGTTCGGGTTAGGTTTAGGTTTCGGGTTAGTGTTAGGGTTAGTGTTCGGGTTAGGGTTAGGGTTAGGGTTAGGGTTCGGGTTAGGGATAGTGTTAGGGTTCGGGTTAGGGTTAGGATTAGGGTTAGGGTTCGGGGCAGAGTGAGGGTTAGGGTTAGGGTTCGGTTTAGGTTTAGGGTTAGGGTTAATGTTAGGGTTAGGTTTCGGGTTAGGGTTAGGTTTAAGTTTCGAGTTAGTATTAGGGTTAGGGTTAGGGTTAGGGTTCGCGTTAGGGTTCGGGTTAGGGGTCGGGTTAGGGTTAGGGTTAGGGTTCGGGTTAAGGTTAGGGTTAGGGTTAGGGTTCGGGTTAGTGTTAGGGTTTGGGTTAGGGTTAGGGTTAGGGTTCGGGTTCGGGTTAGGGTTAGGGTTCGGGATCGGGTTAAGGTTAGGTTTCGGGTTAGGGTTCGGGTTAGGGTTAGGGTTAGGGTTAGGGTTCGGGTTAGGGTTAGGGTTAGGGTTAGGGTTAGGGGTTAGTGTTAGGGTTACGTTCGGGTTAGGATTAGGGTTAGGGTTAGGGTTAGGGTTCGGGTTAGGGTTCGGTTTAGGGTTCGGGTTAGGGTTAGGGTTAGGGTTAGGGTTAGGGTTCGGGTTAGGGTTAGGGTTCGGGTTAGGGTTAGGGTTAGTGTTAGGGTTCCGGTTAAGGTTAGGGTTAGGGTTCGGTTTAGGGTTAGGATTAGGGTTAGGGTTCGGGTTAGGGTTAGGGTTAGGGTTAGGGTTCGGGTTAGGGTTCGGGTTAGGGTTAGGGTTAGGGTTAGGGTTAGGGTTCCGGTTAGGGTTAGGGTTCGGGTTAGGGTTCGGGTTAGGGTTAGGGTTAGAGTTAGGGTTCGGATTAGGGTTAAGGGTAGGGTTCGGGTTAGGGTTCGGGTACGGGTTAGGGTTAGTTTTAGGGTTAGGGTTAGGGTTCGGGTTAGGGTTAGGGTTAGGGTTAGGGTTAGGGGTTAGGGTTAGGGTTACCGTTCGGGTTAGGGTTAGGGTTAGGGTTAGGGTTCGGGTTAGGGTTAGGTTTAGGGTTCGGTTTAGGTTTAGGGTTAGGGTTAGGGTTAGGGTTCGGGTTCGGGTTAGGGTTAGGGTTAGGGTTCGGGTTTGGGGTTAGGGTTAGGGTTAGGGTTCGGGTTAGGTTTCGGGTTAGGGTTAGGATTCGGGTAAGGGGTTAGTGTTCGGGTTCGGGTTAGGATTAGGATTAGGGTTCCGGTTAGGATTAGGGTTAGGGTTAGGGTTCGGGTTAGGGTTAGGGTTAGGTTTAGTGTTAGGGTTCAGGTTAGGGTTAAGGTTAGGGTTCGGGTTATGGTTCGTGTTAGGCTTAGGGTTAGGGTTAGGGTTAGGGTTCGGGTTAGGGTTAGGGTTCGGTTTAGGGTTAGGTTTAGGGTTCGGGTTAGGTTTAGGGTTAGGGTTCGGGTTAGGGTTAGGGTTAGGGTTAGGGTTAGGGTTAGTGTTAGGGGTTAGGTTTAGGGTTAGGGTTCGGGTTAGGGTTAGGGTTACGGTTAGATTTAGGGTTCGGGTTAGGTTTAGGTTTCGGGTTAGTGTTAGGGTTAGTGTTCGGGTTAGGGTTAGGGTTAGGATTAGGGTTCGGGTTAGGGATAGTGTTAGGGTTCGGGTTAGGGTTCGGGTTAGGGTTAGGATTAGGGTTAGGGTTCGGGGCAGAGTGAGGGTTAGGGTTAGGGTTCGGTTTAGGTTTAGGGTTAGGGTTAATGTTAGGGTTAGGTTTCGGGTTAGGGTTAGGTTTAAGGTTCGAGTTAGTATTAGGGTTAGGGTTAGGGTTAGGGTTCGCGTTAGGGTTCGGGTTAGGGGTCGGGTTAGGGTTAGGGTTAGGGTTCGGGTTAAGGTTAGGGTTAGGGTTAGGGTTCGGGTTAGTGTTAGGGTTTGGGTTAGGGTTAGGGTTAGGGTTCGGGTTCGGGTTAGGGTTAGGGTTCGGGATCGGGTTAAGGTTAGGTTTCGGGTTAGGGTTCGGGTTAGGGTTAGGGTTAGGGTTAGGGTTCTGGTTAGGGTTAGGGTTCGGGTTAGGGTTAGGCTTAGGGTTAGGGTTAGGGTTAGGATTAGGGTTAGGGTTAGGGTTCGGGTTAGGGTTAGGGTTAGGGTTAGGGTTAGGGGTTAGTGTTAGGGTTACGTTCGGGTTAGGATTAGGGTTAGGGTTAGGGTTAGGGTTCGGGTTAGGGTTAGGTTTAGGGTTCGGGTTAGGGTTAGTGTTAGGGTTAGGGTTCGGGTTAGGGTTAGGGTTCGGGTTAGGGTTAGGTTTAGTGTTAGGGTTCCGGTTAAGGTTAGGGTTAGGGTTCGGGTTAGGGTTAGGGTTAGGGTTAGGGTTCGGGGTTAGGGTTAGTGTTACCGTTCGGGTTAGGGTAAGGGTTAGTGTTAGGGTTAGGGTTCGGGTTAGGGTTAGGTTTAGGGTTCTGTTTAGGTTTAGGGTTAGGGTTAGGGTTAGGGTTCGGGTTCGGGTTAGGGTTAGGGTTCGGGTTCGGCTTTGGGGTTAGGGTTAGGGTTAGGGTTCGGGTTAGGTTTCAGGTTAGGGTTAGGATTCGGGTAAGGGGTTAGGGTTAGGGTTAGTGTTAGGGGTTAGGGTTAGGGTTAGGGTTCGGGTTAGGGTTAGGGTTACGGTAAGGGTTAGGGTTCGGGTTAGGGTTAGGGTTCGGGTTAGTGTTAGGGTTAGTGTTCGGGTTAGGGTTAGGTTTAGGGTTAGGGTTCGGGTTAGGGATAGGGTTAGGGTTCGGGTTAGGGTTCGGGTTAGGGTTAGGATTAGGGTTAGGGTTCGGGGCAGGGTGAGGGTTAGGGTTAGGGTTCGGTTTAGGTTTAGGGTTAGGGTTAATGTTAGGGTTAGGTTTCGGGTTAGGGTTAGGGTTAAGGTTCGAGTTAGGATTAGGGTTAGAGTTAGGGTTAGGGTTCGCGTTAGGGTTCGTGTTAGGGGTCGGGTTAGGGTTAGGGTTAGGGTTCGGGTTAAGGTTAGGGTTAGGGTTAGGGTTCGGGTTAGTGTTAGGGTTTGGGTTAGGGTTAGGGTTAGGGTTCGGGTACGGGTTAGGGTTAGGGTTCGGGATCGTGTTAGGGTTAGGGTTCGGGTTAGGGTTCGGGTTAGGGTTAGGGTTAGGGTTCGGGTTCGGGGTTAGGGTTAGGGTTAGGGTTCGGGTTAGGGTTAGGATTCGGGTAATGGGTTATGGTTCGGGTTAGGGTTAGGGTTAGGGTTAGGGTTAGGGTTCGGGTTAGGGTTAGGGTTGGGGTTAGGGTTAGGGTTCGGATTAGGGTTAGGGGTAGGGTTCGGGTTAGGGTTCGGGTACGGGTTAGGGTTAGGGTTAGGGTTAGGGGTAGGGGTCGGGTTAGGGTTAGGGTTAGGGTTAGGGTTAGTGTTAGGGGTTAGTGTTAGGGTTACCGTTCGGGTTAGGGTTAGGTTTAGGGTTAGGGTTAGGGTTAGGGTTCGGGTTAGGGTTAGGGTTAGGGTTAGGGTTAGGGTTAGGGTTAGGGTTAGGATTCGGATTAAGGTTAGGGGTAGGTTTCGGGTTCGGGTTCGGGTACGGGTTAGGGTTAGGGTTAGGTTTCGGGTTAGGGTTAGGGTTAGGGTTAGGGTTAGGGGTTAGGGTTAGTGTTACCGTTCGGGTTAGGGTTAGGGTTAGTGTTAGGGTTAGGGTTCGGGTTAGGGTTAGGTTTAGGGTTCTGTTTAGGTTTAGGGTTAGGGTTAGGGTTAGGGTTCGGGTTCGGGTTAGGGTTAGGGTTCGGGTTCGGCGTTGGGGTTAGGGTTAGGGTTAGGGTTCGGGTTAGGTTTCAGGTTAGGGTTAGGATTCGGGTAAGGGGTTAGGGTTAGGGTTAGTGTTAGGGGTTAGGGTTAGGGTTAGGGTTCGAGTTAGGGTTAGGGTTACGGTAAGGGTTAGGGTTCGGGTTAGGGATAGGGTTCGGGTTAGTGTTAGGGTTAGTGTTCGGGTTAGGGTTAGGTTTAGGGTTAGGGTTCCGGTTAGGGATAGGGTTAGGGTTCGGGTTAGGGTTCGGGTTAGGGTTAGGATTAGGGTTAGGGTTCGGGGCAGGGTGAGGGTTAGGGTTAGGGTTCGGTTTAGTTTTAGGGTTAGGGTTAATGTTAGGGTTAGGTTTCGGGTTAGGGTTAGGGTTAAGGTTCGAGTTAGGATTAGGGTTAGGGTTAGGGTTAGGGTTCGCGTTAGGGTTCATGTTAGGGGTCGGGTTAGGGTTAGGGTTAGGGTTCGGTTTAAGGTTAGGGTTAGGGTTAGGGTTCGGGTTAGTGTTAGGGTTTGGGTTAGGGTTAGGGTTAGGGTTCGGGTTCGGGTTAGGGTTAGGGTTCGGGATCGGGTTAGGGTTAGGGTTCGGGTTAGGGTTCGGGTTAGGGTTAGGGTTAGGGTTCGGGTTCGGGGTTAGGGTTAGGGTTAGGGTTCGGGTTAGGGTTAGGATTCGGGTAATGGGTTATGGTTCGGGTTAGGGTTAGGGTTAGGGTTAGGGTTAGGGTTCGGGTTAGGGTTAGGGTTAGGGTTAGGGTTAGGGTTCGGATTAGGGTTAGGGGTAGGGTTCGGGTTAGGGTTCGGGTACGGGTTAGGGTTAGGGTTAGGGTTAGGGTTAGGGTTCGGGTTAGGGTTAGGGTTAGGGTTAGGGTTAGTGTTAGGGGTTAGTGTTAGGGTTACCGTTCGGGTTAGGGTTAGGGTTAGGGTTAGGGTTCGGGTTAGGGTTAGGTTTAGGGATCGGGTTAGGGTTAGGGTTAGGGTTAGGGTTAGGGTTAGGGTTCGGGTTAGGGTTCGGGTTAGGGTTAGGGTTAGGTTTAGGGTTAGGGTTCCGGTTAGGGTTAGGGTTCGGGTTAGGGTTAGGGTTCGGGTTAGGGTTAGGGTTCGGGTTAGGGTTAGGTTTAGGGTTCGGGTTAGGGTTAGGGTTAGGGTTCGCTTTAGGGTTAGGGTTCTGTTTAGGTTTAGGGTTTGGGTTCGGGTTACGGTTAGGGTTAGGGTTCAGTTTCGGGTTAGGGTTAGGGTTAGGGTTAGAGTTAGGGTCACGGTTCGGGTTTGGGTTAGGGTTAGGGTTAGTGTTCGGGTTAGGGTTAGGGTTAGGGTTAGGGTTAGAGTTAGGGTTCGGGTTAGGGTTAGGGTTCGGGTTAGGGTTAGGTTTAGGGTTAGGGTTAGGGTTAGGGTTCGGGTTAGGGTTAGGGTTAGGGTTCGGGTTCGGGTTAGGGTTCGGGTTAGGGTTAGGGTTAGGGTTAGGGTTCGGGTTAGGGTGAGGGTTAGGGTTAGGGTTACGGTTCGGGTTAGGGTTCGGGTTAGGTTTAGGGTAGGGTTCGGGTTAGGGTTAGGGTTAGGGTTATGGTAAGGTTTAGGGTTCGGGTTAGGGTTAGGGTTAGGGTTAGGGTTCGGAATAGGGTTAGGGGTAGGGTTCGGGTTAGGGTTCGGGTACGGGTTAGGGTTAGGGTTAGGGTTAGGGTTAGGGTTAGGGTTCGGGTTAGGGTTAGGGTTAGGGTTAGGGTTAGTGTTAGGGGTTAGTGTTAGGGTTACCGTTCGGGTTAGGGTTAGGGTTAGGGTTAGGGTTAGGGTTCGGGTTAGGGTTAGGTTTAGGGTTCGGGTTAGGGTTAGGGTTAGGGTTAGGGTTAGGGTTAGGGTTCGGGTTAGGGTTCGGGTTAGGGTTAGGGTTAGGGTTAGGGTTAGGGTTCCGGTTAGGGTTAGGGTTCGGGTTAGGGTTAGGGTTCGGGTTAGGGTTCGGGTTAGGTTTAGGGTAGGGTTCGGGTTAGGGTTAGGGTTAGGTTTCGGGTTAGGGTTAGGGTTAGGGTTCGGGTTCCGGTTAGGGTTCGGGTTAGGGTTATGGTTAGGGTTAGGGTTCGGGTTAGGGTGAGGGTTAGGGTGAGGGTTAGGTTTAGGGTTACGGTTCGGGTTAGGGTTCGGGTTAGGGTTAGGGTAGGGTTCGGGTTACGGTTAGGGTTAGGGTTATGGTAAGGGTTAGGGTTCAGGTTAGGGTTAGGTTTAGGGTTAGGGTTCGGGTTAGGGTTAGGTTTAGCGTTAGGGTTAGGGTTCGGGTTAGGGTTCGTGTTCGGGTTAGGGTTAGGGTTAGTATTAAGGTTAGGGTTAGGGTTCGGATTAGTGTTAGGTGTAGGGTTCGGGTTAGGGTTCGGGTTCGGGTTAGGGTTAGGGTTAGGGTTAGGGTTAGGGTTAGTGTTAGGGGTTAGGTTTAGGGTTAGGGTTCGGGTTAGGGTTAGGGTTACGGTTAGATTTAGGGTTCGGGTTAGGTTTAGGTTTCGGGTTAGTGTTAGGGTTAGTGTTCGGGTTAGGGTTAGGGTTAGGATTAGGGTTCGGGTTAGGGATAGTGTTAGGGTTCGGGTTAGGGTTCGGGTTAGGGTTAGGATTAGGGTTAGGGTTCGGGGCAGAGTGAGGGTTAGGGTTAGGGTTCGGTTTAGGTTTAGGGTTAGGGTTAATGTTAGGGTTAGGTTTCGGGTTAGGGTTAGGTTTAAGGTTCGAGTTAGTATTAGGGTTAGGGTTAGGGTTAGGGTTCGCGTTAGGGTTCGGGTTAGGGGTCGGGTTAGGGTTAGGGTTAGGGTTCGGGTTAAGGTTAGGGTTAGGGTTAGGGTTCGGGTTAGTGTTAGGGTTTGGGTTAGGGTTAGGGTTAGGGTTCGGGTTCGGGTTAGGGTTAGGGTTCGGGATCGGGTTAAGGTTAGGTTTCGGGTTAGGGTTCGGGTTAGGGTTAGGGTTAGGGTTAGGGTTCTGGTTAGGGTTAGGGTTCGGGTTAGGGTTAGGCTTAGGGTTAGGGTTAGGGTTAGGATTAGGGTTAGGGTTAGGGTTCGGGTTAGGGTTAGGGTTAGGGTTAGGGTTAGGGGTTAGTGTTAGGGTTACGTTCGGGTTAGGATTAGGGTTAGGGTTAGGGTTAGGGTTCGTGTTAGGGTTAGGTTTAGGGTTCGGGTTAGGGTTAGTGTTAGGGTTAGGGTTCGGGTTAGGGTTAGGGTTCGGGTTAGGGTTAGGTTTAGTGTTAGGGTTCCGGTTAAGGTTAGGGTTAGGGTTCGGGTTAGGGTTAGGGTTAGGGTTAGGGTTCGGGGTTAGGGTTAGTGTTACCGTTCGGGTTAGGGTAAGGGTTAGTGTTAGGGTTAGGGTTCGGGTTAGGGTTAGGTTTAGGGTTCTGTTTAGGTTTAGGGTTAGGGTTAGGGTTAGGGTTCGGGTTCGGGTTAGGGTTAGGGTTCGGGTTCGGCTTTGGGGTTAGGGTTAGGGTTAGGGTTCGGGTTAGGTTTCAGGTTAGGGTTAGGATTCGGGTAAGGGGTTAGGGTTAGGGTTAGTGTTAGGGGTTAGGTTTAGGGTTAGGGTTCGGGTTAGGGTTAGGGTTACGGTAAGGGTTAGGGTTCGGGTTAGGGTTAGGGTTCGGGTTAGTGTTAGGGTTAGTGTTCGGGTTAGGGTTAGGTTTAGGGTTAGGGTTCGGGTTAGGGATAGGGTTAGGGTTCGGGTTAGGGTTCGGGTTAGGGTTAGGATTAGGGTTAGGGTTCGGGGCAGGGTGAGGGTTAGGGTTAGGGTTCGGTTTAGGTTTAGGGTTAGGGTTAATGTTAGGGTTAGGTTTCGGGTTAGGGTTAGGGTTAAGGTTCGAGTTAGGATTAGGGTTAGAGTTAGGGTTAGGGTTCGCGTTAGGGTTCGTGTTAGGGGTCGGGTTAGGGTTAGGGTTAGGGTTCGGGTTAAGGTTAGGGTTAGGGTTAGGGTTCGGGTTAGTGTTAGGGTTTGGGTTAGGGTTAGGGTTAGGGTTCGGGTACGGGTTAGGGTTAGGGTTCGGGAACGGGTTAGGGTTAGGGTTCGGGATCGTGTTAGGGTTAGGGTTCGGGTTAGGGTTCGGGTTAGGGTTAGGGTTAGGGTTCGGGTTCGGGGTTAGGGTTAGGGTTAGGGTTCGGGTTAGGGTTAGGATTCGGGTAATGGGTTATGGTTCGGGTTAGGGTTAGGGTTAGGGTTAGGGTTAGGGTTCGGGTTAGGGTTAGGGTTGGGGTTAGGGTTAGGGTTCGGATTAGGGTTAGGGGTAGGGTTCGGGTTAGGGTTCGGGTACGGGTTAGGGTTAGGGTTAGGGTTAGGGGTAGGGGTCGGGTTAGGGTTAGGGTTAGGGTTAGGGTTAGTGTTAGGGGTTAGTGTTAGGGTTACCGTTCGGGTTAGGGTTAGGTTTAGGGTTAGGGTTAGGGTTAGGGTTCGGGTTAGGGTTAGGTTTAGGGTTCGGGTTAGGGATAGGTTTAGGGTTAGGGTTAGGGTTAGGGTTCGGGTTAGGGTTCGGGTTAGGGTTAGGGTTAGGGTTAGGGTTAGGGTTCCGGTTAGGGTTAGGGTTCGGGTTAGGGTTAGGGTTCGGGTTAGGGTTAGGTTTAGGGTTCGGGTTAGGGTTAGGGTTAGGGTTCGCTTTAGGGTTAGGGTTATGGTTAATGTTAGGGTTCGGGTTAGGTTTAGGGTTAGGGTTCGGGTTAGGGTTAGGGTTAGGGTTATGGTTACTTTTAGTGTTCGGGTTAGGGTTAGGGTTAGGGTTAGGGTTCGGGTTAGGGTTAGGGTTAGGGTTCGGGTTAGGGTTCGGGTTAGGGTTAGGGTTAGGGTTAGGGTTAGGGTTCGGGTTAGGGTTCGGGTTCGGGTTAGGGTTAGGGTTAGGATTAAGGTTAGGGTTAGGGTTCGGATTATTGTTAGGTGTAGGGTTCGGGTTAGGGTTCGGGTTCGGGTTAGGGGTCGGGTTAGGGTTAGGATTCGGGTAAGGGGTTATGGTTCGGGTTCGGGTAAGGGTTAGTGTTAGGGTTCCGGTTAAGGTTAGGGTTAGGGTTCGAGTTAGGATTAGGGTTAGTGTTAGGGTTAGGGTTCGGGATAAGGTTAGGGTTAGGGTTAGGGTTCGGGTTAGTGTTAGGGTTTGGGTTAGGGTTAGGGTTAGGGTTCGGGTTCGGGTTAGGGTTAGGGTTCAGGATCGGGTTAGGGTTAGGGTTCGGGTTAGGGTTCGGGTTAGGGTTAGGGTTAGGGTTCGGGTTCGGGGTTAGGGTTAGGGTTAGGGTTCGGGTTAGGGTTAGGATTCGGGTAAGGGGTTATGGTTCGGGTTCGGGTTAGGGTTAGTGTTAGGGTTCCGGTTAAGGTTAGGGTTAGGGTTCGGGTTAGGGTTAGGGTTAGTGTTAGGGTTCGGGTTAGGGTTAGGGTTAGGGTTCGGGTTAGGGTTCGGGTTAGGGTTAGGGTTAGGGTTAGGGTTCCGGTTAGGGTTAGGGTTCGGGTTAGGTTTAGGGTTAGGGTTAGGGTTAGGGTTAGGGTTCGGATTAGGGTTAGGGGTAGGGTTCGGGTTAGGGTTCGGGTACGGGTTAGGGTTAGGGTTAGGGTTAGGGTTAGGGTTAGGGTTCGGGTTAGGGTTAGGGTTAGGGTTAGGGTTAGGGTTAGGGGTTAGTGTTAGGGTTACCGTTCGGGTTAGGGTTAGGGTTAGGGTTAGGGTTAGGGTTCGGGTTAGGGTTCGGGTTAGGGTTCGGTTTAGGGTTCGGGTTAGGGTTAGGGTTAGGGTTAGGGTTAGGGTTCGGGTTAGGGTTAGGGTTCGGGTTAGGGTTAGGGTTAGTGTTAGGGTTCCGGTTAAGGTTAGGGTTAGGGTTCGGTTTAGGGTTAGGATTAGGGTTAGGGTTCGGGTTAGGGTTAGGGTTAGGGTTAGGGTTAGGGTTCGGGTTAGGGTTCGGGTTAGGGTTAGGGTTAGGGTTAGGGTTCCGGTTAGGGTTAGGGTTCGGGTTAGGGTTAGGGTTAGGGTTAGGGTTAGAGTTAGGGTTCGGATTAGGGTTAAGGGTAGGGTTCGGGTTAGGGTTCGGGTACGGGTTAGGGTTAGTTTTAGGGTTAGGGTTAGGGTTCGGGTTAGGGTTAGGGTTAGGGTTAGGGTTAGGGGTTAGGGTTAGGGTTACCGTTCGGGTTAGGGTTAGGGTTAGGGTTAGGGTTCGGGTTAGGGTTTGGTTTAGGGTTCGGTTTAGGTTTCGGGTTAGGGTTAGGATTCGGGTAAGGGGTTAGTGTTCGGGTTCGGGTTAGGATTAGGATTAGGGTTCCGGTTAGGATTAGGGTTAGGGTTAGGGTTCGGGTTAGGGTTAGGGTTAGGTTTAGTGTTAGGGTTCAGGTTAGGGTTAAGGTTAGGGTTCGGGTTAGGATTCGTGTTAGGCTTAGGGTTAGGGTAAGGGTTAGGGTTCGGGTTAGGGTTAGGGTTCGGTTTAGGGTTAGGTTTAGGGTTCGGGTTAGGTTTAGGGTTAGGGTTCGGGTTAGGGTTAGGGTTACGGTTAAGGTTAGGGTTCGGGTTAGGGTTAGGGTTAGGGTTCGGGTTAGGGTTAGGGTTAGGGTTATGGTTACGGTTAGGGTTCGGGTTAGGGTTAGGGTTAGGGTTATGGTTCGGGTTCGGGTTAGGGTTAGGGTTCGGTTTAGGGTTCGGGTTAGGTTTAGGCTTAGGGTTAGGGTCGGGTTAGGGTGAGGGTTAGGGTTAGGTTTCGGGTTAGGGTTAGGGTTAGGGTTAGGGTTCTGGTTAGGGTTAGGGTTCGGGTTAGGTTTAGTGTTAGGGTTAGGGTTAGGGTTAGGGTACGGATTAGGGTTAGGGGTAGGGTTCGGGTTAGGGTTCGGGTTCGAGTTAGGGTTAGGGTTAGGGTTAGGGTTAGGGTTCGGTTTAGGGTTCGGGTTAGGGTTAGGTTTAGTGTTAGTGGTTAGGGTTAGGGTTACCGTTCGGGTTAGGGTTAGGGTTAGGGTTAGGGTTAGGGTTAGGGTTCAGGTTAGGGTTAGGTTTAGGGTTCGGTTTAGGGTTACGGTTAGGTCAGGGTTCGGGTTAGGGTTAGGGTTAGGGTTAGGGTTAGGGTTCGGGTTCGGGTTAGGGTTAGGGTTCGGGTTAGGGTTCGGGTTAGGGTTATGGTTCGGGTTAGGGTTCGGGTTAGGGTTAGGATTCGGGTAAGGGGTTAGGGTTCGGGTTCGGGGTAGGGTTAGGGTTAGGGTTCCGGTAAAGGTTAGGGTTAGGGTTCAGGTTAGGGTTAGGGTTAGGGTTCGGGTTCGGGTTAGAGTAGTGTTAGGGTTAGGGTTTGGGTTCGGGTTAGGTTTCGGGTTAGGGTTAGGGTTCGTGTTAGGGTTAGGGTTAGTGTTAGGGTTAGGGTTCGGGTTATGGTTAGGGTTCAGGTTCGGGTTACGGTTAGGGTTAGGGTTAGGGTTCAGTTTTGGGTTAGGTTTAGGGTTAGGGTTAGGGTTAGGGTCAGGGTTCGGGTTAGGGTTAGAGTTAGGGTTAGTGTTCGGTTTAGGGTTAGGGTTTGGGTTAGGGTTCGGGTTAGGGTTAGGGTTAGGTTTCGGGTTAGGTTTAGGTTTAGGGTTCAGGTTAGGGTTCGGGTTAGGGTTAGGGTTAGTTTTCGGGTTACGGTAAGGGTTAGGTTTAGGGTTCGGGTTAGGGTTAGGTTTAGGGTTAGGGTTAGGGTTAGGGTTAAGGTTCGGGGTAGGGTTAGGTTTAAGGTTCGGGTTAGGGTTAGGGTTAGGGTTAGGGCTCGTGTTAGGGTAAGGTTTAGGGTTAGGGTTCATGTTAGGGTTCGGGTTCGGGTTAGGGTTAGGGTAAGGATTCGGGTTAGGGTTCGGGTTAGGGTTCGGGTTAGGGTTAGGGTTTGGGTTAGGGTTAGGGTTAGGGTTAGGGTTCGGGTTAGGGTTAGGGTTAGGGTTAGGGGTTAGGGTTCGGGTTCGGGTTATGGTTCGGGTTAGGTTTAGGGTTAGTGTTAGGGGTAGGGTTAGGTTTAGGTTTCGGGTTCGGTTTAGGGTTAGTGTTAGGGTTAGGGTTCAGGTTCGGGTTAGGGTTCGGGTTCGGGTTACTGTTAGGGTTCGGGTTCGGGTTACGGTTAGTGTTAGTGTTAGGGTTCGGGTTATTGTTAGTGTTCGGGTTAGGGGTAGGGATCGGGTTCGGGTTAGGTTTAGGGTTCTGGTTAGGGTTCGGGTTAGGGTTAGGGTTCGGTTAGGGTTAGGGTTCGGGTTAGGGTTAGGGTTAGGTTTAGGAGGTAGGGTTAGGGTTAGGGTTCGGGTTAGGGTTAGGGTTAGGGTTAGGATTAGGGGTTAGGTTTCGGGTTAGGGTTAGGGTTCGGGTTAGGGTTAGGGTTTGGGTTAGGGTTAGGGTTAGGGTTCCGGTTCGGGTTAGGGTTAGGGTTTGGGTTAGTGTTAGATTTCGGATTAGGGTTAGGGTTCGGGTTAGGGTTCGGGTTCGGGTTCGGGTTAGGGTTAGGGTTAGGGTTCGGGTTAGGGTTAGGGTTAGGGTTAGGGGTTAGGGTTAGGGTTAGGGTTCGGGTTAGGTTTAGGGTTACGGTTAGGGTTAGGGTTCGGGCTAGGGTTAGGGTAGGGTTCGGGTTAGGGTTAGGCCTAGGGTTATGGTTAGGGTTAGGGTTCGGGTTAGGGTTAGGGTTAGGGTTAGGTTTCGGGTTAGGGTTAGGTTTAGGTTTAGGGTTAGGGATAGGGTTAAGGTTCGGGGTAGGGTTAGGGTTAAGGTTCGGGTTAGGGTTAGGGTTAGGGTTAGGGTTAGGGTTCGCGTTAGGGTTCGGGTTAGGTGTCGGGTTAGGGTTAGGGTTAGGGTTCGGTTTAGGGTTACGGTTAGGTCAGGGTTCGGGTTAGGGTTAGGGTTCGGTTTAGGGTTCGGTTTCGGGTTAGGGTTAGGGTTCGGGTTAGGGTTCGGGTTAGGGTTAGGATTCGGGTAAGGGGTTAGTGTTCGGGTTCGGGGTAGGGTTAGGGTTAGGGTTCCAATTAAGGTTAGGGTTAGGGTTCAGGTTAGGGTTAGGGTTAAGGTTCGCGTTCGGGTTAGGGTTAGTGTTAGGGTTAGGGTTCGGTTTCGGGTTAGGGTTCGGGGTAGGGTTAGGGTTCGGGTTAGGGTTAGGGTTAGTGTTAGGGTTAGGGTTCTGTTTAGGTTTAGGGTTCGGGTTCGGGTTACGGTTAGGGTTAGGGTTCAGTTTCGGGTTAGGGTTAGAGTTAGGGTTAGGGTTAGGATCACGGTTCGGGTTAGGGTTAGGGTTAGGGTTAGTGTTCGGGTTAGGGTTAGGGTTAGGGTTAGGGTTAGAGTAGGGTTCGGGTTAGGGTTAGGGTTAGGGTTAGGGTTCGGGTTAGGGTTAGGATTCCGGTTAGGGTTAGGGTTAGGGTTCGGGTTCGGTTTAGGGTTAGGGTTCGGGTTAGTGTTAGGGTTCGGGTTAGGGTTAGGGTTCGGGTTAGGGTTAGGGTTAGGGTTCGGGTTCGGGTTCGGGTTAGGGTTCGGGTTAGGGTTAGGGTTAGTGTTAGGGTTAGGGTTAGGGTTAGGGTTCGGGTTCGGTTTAGGGTTAGTGTTAGGTTTAGGGTTCGGGTTCGGGTTAGGGTTCGGGTTCGGATTAGTGTTAGGGTTCGTGTTCGGGTTAGGGTTAGTGTTAGGGTTAGGGTTCGGGTTAGGGTTAGGGTACGGGTTATGGGTAGGGTTCAGTTTCGGGTTAGGTTTAGGGTTCGTGTTAGGGTTCGGGTTAGGGTTAGGTTTCGGTTAGGGTTAGGGTTCGGGTTAGGGTTAGGGTTAGGTTTAGGAGGTAGGGTTAGGGTTAGGGTTCGGGTTAGGGTTAGGGTTAGGGTTAAGGTTAGGGGTTAGGTTTCGGGTTAGGGTTAGGGTTCCGGTTAGGGTTAGGGTTTGGGTAAGGGTTAGGGTTAGGGTTCCGTTTCGGGTTAGTGTTAGGGTTAAGGTTAGGGTTAGGGTTCGGATTAGGGTTAGGGGTAGGGTTCGGGTTAGGGTTCGGGTTCAGGTTCGGGTTAGGGTTAGGGTTAGGGTTATGGTTCTGGTTAGGGTTAGGGTTAGGGTTAGGGGTTAGGGTTAGGGTTAGGGTTCGGGTTAGGGTTAGGGTTACGGTTAGGGTTAGGGTTCGGGTTAGGGTTAGGGTAGGGTTCGGGTTAGGGTTAGGGTTAGGGTTATGGTTAGGGTTAGGGTTCGTGTTAGGGTTAGGGTTAGGGTTAGGGTTCGGGTTAGGGTTAGGGTTAGGCTTCGGGTTAGGGTTCGGGTTAGGGTTCGGGTTATGGTTAGGGTTAGGGTTCGTGTTAGGGTTAGGGTTAGGGTTAGGGTTAGGGTTAGGGTTAGGGTTATGGTTAGGGTTAGGGTTTGTGTTAGGGTTAGGGTTAGGGTTAGGGTTCGGGTTAGGGTTAGGGTTAAGGTTCGGGTTAGGGTTAGGGTTAGGGTGAGGGTTCGTGTTCGGTTTAGGGTTATGGTTTGGGTTAGGGTTCGGGTTTGGGTTACGGTTAGGGTTAGGGTTAGGGTTCGGGTTAGGGTTAGGGTTAGGGTTAGGGTTCGGGTTAGGGTTAGGGTTAGGGTTAGGGTTCGGGTTAGGGTTAGGGTTAGGGTTCGGGTTCGGGTTAGGGTTCGGGTTAGGGTTAGGGTTAGGGTTCGGGTTAGGGTTCGGGTTCGGGTTAGGGTTAGGGTTAGGGTTAGTGTTCTGGTTAGTGTTAGGGTTCGGGTTAGGGTTAGGGTTAGGGTTAGGGTTAGGGTAAGGTTTCGGATTAGGGTTAGGGGTAGAGTTCGAGTTAGGGTTCCGGTTCGGGTAAGGGTTAGGGTTAGGTTTAGGTTTAGGGTTAGGGTTAAGGTTAGGGTTAGGGTTAGGGTTCGGGTTAGGGTTAGTGTTAGGGTTCAGGTTAGGGTTAGGGTTAGGGTTAGGGTTCCGGTTAGGGTTAGGATTAGGTTTGGGGTTCGGGTTCGGGTTAGGTTTAGGGTTAGGTTTAGGGTTAGGGTTAAGGTTCGGGGTAGGGTTAGGGTTAAGGTTCGGGTTAGGGTTAGGGTTAGGGTTCGGGTTAGGCTTAGGGTTCGGGTTAGGGTTAGGGTTCGGGTTAGGGTTAGGGTTCGGGTTAGGGTTAGGTTTAGGGTTCGGGTAAGGGTTAGGGTTAGGGTTCGGGTTAGGGTTAGGTTTACGGTTAAGGTTAGGTTTCGGGTTAGGGTTAGGGTTAGGGTTCGGGTTAGGTTTAGGGTTAGGGTTATGGTTATGGTTAGGGTTCGGTTTAGGGTTAGGGTTAGGGTTAGGGTTCGGGTTAGGGTTAGGGTTAGGGTTCGGGTTCGGGTTAGGGTTCGGGTTAGGGTTAGGGTTAGGGTTAGGGTTCGGGTTAGGGTGAGGGTTAGGGTTAGGGTTACGGTTCGGGTTAGGGTTCGGGTTAGGGTTAGGGTAGGGTTCGGGTTAGGGTTAGGGTTAGGGTTATGGTAAGGGTTAGGGTTCGGGTTAGGGTTAGGGTTAGGGTTAGGGTTCGGGTTAGGGTTAGGTTTAGGGTTAGGGTTAGGGTTCGGGTTAGGGTTAGGGTTAGGATTAAGGTTAGGGTTAGGGTTCGGATTAGTGTTAGGTGTAGGGTTCGGGTTAGGGTTCGGGTTCGGGTTAGGGTTAGGGTTAGGGTTAGGGTTAGTGTTAGGGGTTAGGGTTATGGTTAGGGTTCGGGTTAGGGTTAGGGTTACGGTTAGATTTAGGGTTCGGGTTAGGTTTAGGTTTCGGGTTAGTGTTAGGGTTAGTGTTCGGGTTAGGGTTAGGTTTAGGGTTAGGGTTCGGGTTAGGGATAGTGTTAGGGTTCGGGTTAGGGTTAGGATTAGTGTTACGTTTCGGGGCAGAGTGAGGGTTAGGGTTAGGGTTCGGTTTAGGTTTAGGGTTAGGGTTAATGTTAGGGTTAGGTTTCGGGTGAGGGTTAGGTTTAAGGTTCGAGTTAGTATTAGGGTTAGGGTTAGGGTTAGGGTTCACGTTAGGGTTCGGGTTAGGGGTCGGGTTAGGGTTAGGGTTAGGGTTCGGGTTAAGGTTAGGGTTAGGGTTAGGGTTCGGGTTAGTGTTAGGGTTTGGGTTAGGGTTAGGGTTAGGGTTCGGGTTCGGGTTAGGGTTAGGGTTCGGGATCGGGTTAAGGTTAGGGTTCGGGTTAGGGTTCGGGTTAGGGTTAGGGTTAGGGTTAGGGTTCGGGTTAGGGTTAGGGTTAGGGTTAGGGTTAGGGGTTAGTGTTAGGGTTACGTTCGGGTTAGGATTAGGGTTAGGGTTAGGGTTAGGGTTCGGGTTACGGTTCGGTTTAGGGTTCGGGTTAGGGTTAGGGTTAGGGTTAGGGTTAGGGTTAGGGTTCGGGTTAGGGTTAGGGTTCGGGTTAGGGTTAGGGTTAGTGTTAGGGTTCCGGTTAAGGTTAGGGTTAGGGTTCGGTTTAGGGTTAGGATTAGGGTTAGGGTTCGGGTTAGGGTTAGGGTTAGGGTTAGGGTTCGGGTTAGGGTTCGGGTTAGGGTTAGGGTTAGGGTTAGGGTTAGGGTTCCGGTTAGGGTTAGGGTTCGGGTTAGGGTTCAGGTTAGGGTTAGGGTTAGAGTTAGGGTTCGGATTAGGGTTAAGGGTAGGGTTCGGGTTAGGGTTCGGGTACGGGTTAGGGTTAGTTTTAGGGTTAGGGTTAGGGTTCGGGTTAGGGTTAGGGTTAGAGTTAGGGTTCGGGTTAGGGTTAGGGTTAGGGTTAGGGTTCGGGTTAGGGTTAGGATTCCGGTTAGGGTTAGGGTTAGGGTTCGGGTTCGGTTTAGGGTTAGGGTTCGGGTTAGTGTTAGGGTTCGGGTTAGGGTTAGGGTTCGGGTTAGGGTTAGGGTTAGGGTTCGGGTTCGGGTTCGGGTTAGGTTTCGGGTTAGGGTTAGGGTTAGTGTTAGGGTTAGGGTTAGGGTTAGGGTTCGGGTTCGGTTTAGGGTTAGTGTTAGGTTTAGGGTTCGGGTTCGGGTTAGGGTTCGGGTTCGGATTAGTGTTAGGGTTCGTGTTCGGGTTAGGGTTAGTGTTAGGGTTAGGGTTCGGGTTAGGGTTAGGGTACGGGTTATGGGTAGGGTTCAGTTTCGGGTTAGGTTTAGGGTTCGTGTTAGGGTTCGGGTTAGGGTTAGGTTTCGGTTAGGGTTAGGGTTCGGGTTAGGGTTAGGGTTAGGTTTAGGAGGTAGGGTTAGGGTTAGGGTTCGGGTTAGGGTTAGGGTTAGGGTTAAGGTTAGGGGTTAGGTTTCGGGTTAGGGTTAGGGTTCCGGTTAGTGTTAGGGTTTGGGTAAGGGTTAGGGTTAGGGTTCCGTTTCGGGTTAGTGTTAGGGTTAAGGTTAGGGTTAGGGTTCGGATTAGGGTTAGGGGTAGGGTTCGGGTTAGGGTCGGGTTCAGGTTCGGGTTAGGGTTAGGGTTAGGGTTATGGTTCTGGTTAGGGTAGGGTTAGGGTTAGGGGTTAGGGTTAGGGTTAGGGTTCGGGTTAGGGTTAGGGTTACGGTTAGGGTTAGGGTTCGGTTTAGGGTTAGGGTAGGGTTCGGGTTAGGGTTAGGGTTAGGGTTATGGTTAGGGTTAGGGTTCGTGTTAGGGTTAGGGTTAGGGTTAGGGTTCGGGTTAGGGTTAGGGTTAGGCTTCGGGTTAGGGTTCGGGTTAGGGTTCGGGTTAGGGTTAGGGTTCGGGTTAGGGTTAGGGTTAGGCTTAGGGTTCGGTTTAGGGTTAGGGTTAGGGTTAGGGTTAGGGTTCGGGTTAGGGTTTGGGTTAAGGTTCGGGTTAGGGTTAGGGTTAGGGTGAGGGTTCGTGTTCGGTTTAGGGTTATGGTTTGGGTTAGGGTTCGGGTTCGGGTTAGGGTTAGGGTTAGGGTTAGGGTTCGGGTTAGGGTTAGGGTTAGGGTTAGGGTTCGGGTTAGGGTTAGGGTTAGGGTTCGGGTTAGGGTTAGGGTTCGGGTTAGGGTTAGGGTTAGGGTTCGGGTTAGGGTTCGGGTTCGGGTTAGGGTTAGGGTTAGGGTTAGTGTTCTGGTTAGTGTTAGGGTTCGGGTTAGGGTTAGGGTTAGGGTTAGGGTTAGGGTTAGGGTAAGGTTTCGGATTAGGGTTAGGGGTAGAGTTCGAGTTAGGGTTCCGGTTCGGGTAAGGGTTAGGGTTAGGTTTAGGGTTAGGGTTAGGGTTAAGGTTAGGGTTAGTGTTAGGGTTCGGGTTAGGGTTAGTGTTAGGGTTCAGGTTAGGGTTAGGATTAGGGTTAGGGTTCCGGTTAGGGTTAGGATTAGGTTTGGGGTTCGGGTTCGGGTTAGGTTTAGGGTTAGGGTTAGGGTTAGGGTTAAGTTTCGGGGTAGGGTTAGGGTTAAGGTTCGGGTTAGGGTTAGGGTTAGGGTTCGGGTTAGGCTTAGGGTTCGGGTTAGGGTTAGGGTTCGGGTTAGGGTTAGGGTTCGGGTTAGGGTTAGGTTTAGGGTTCGGGTAAGGGTTAGGGTTAGGGTTCGGGTTAGGGTTAGGTTTACGGTTAAGGTTAGGTTTCGGGTTAGGGTTAGGGTTAGGGTTCGGGTTAGGTTTAGGGTTAGGGTTATGGTTATGGTTAGGGTTCGGTTTAGGGTTAGGGTTAGGGTTAGGGTTCGGGTTAGGGTTAGGGTTAGGGTTTGGGTTCGGGTTAGGGTTCGGGTTAGGGTTAGGGTTAGGGTCAGGGTTCGGGTTAGGGTGAGGGTTAGGATTAGGGTTACGGTTCGGGTTAGGGTTCGGGTTAGGGTTAGGGTAGGGTTCGGGTTAGGGTTAGGGTTAGGGTTATGGTAAGGGTTAGGGTTCGGGTTAGGGTTAGGGTTAGGGTTAGGGTTCGGGTTAGGGTTAGGTTTAGGGTTAGGGTTAGGGTTCGGGTTAGGGTTCGTGTTCGGGGTAGGGTTAGGGTTAGGATTAAGGTTAGGGTTAGGGTTCGGATTAGTGTTAGGTGTAGGGTTCGGGTTAGGGTTCGGGTTCGGGTTAGGGTTAGGGTTAGGGTTAGGGTTAGTGTTAGGGGTTAGGGTTATGGTTAGGGTTCGGGTTAGGGTTAGGGTTACGGTTAGATTTAGGGTTCGGGTTAGGTTTAGGTTTCGGGTTAGTGTTAGGGTTAGTGTTCGGGTTAGGGTTAGGGTTAGGGTTAGGGTTCGGGTTAGGGATAGTGTTAGGGTTCGGGTTAGGGTTAGGATTAGGGTTAGGGTTCGGGGCAGAGTGAGGGTTAGGGTTAGGGTTCGGTTTAGGTTTAGGGTTAGGGTTAATGTTAGGGTTAGGTTTCGGGTTAGGGTTAGGTTTAAGGTTCGAGTTAGTATTAGGGTTAGGGTTAGGGTTAGGGTTCGCGTTAGGGTTCGGGTTAGGGGTCGGGATAGGGTTAGGGTTAGGGTTCGGGTTAAGGTTAGGGTTAGGGTTAGGGTTCGGGTTAGTGTTAGGGTTTGGGTTAGGGTTAGGGTTAGGGTTCGGGTTCGGGTTAGGGTTAGGGTTCGGGATCGGGTTAAGGTTAGGGTTCGGGTTAGGGTTCGGGTTAGGGTTAGGGTTAGGGTTAGGGTTCGGGTTAGGGTTAGGGTTAGGGTTAGGGTTAGGGGTTAGTGTTAGGGTTACGTTCGGGTTAGGATTAGGGTTAGGGTTAGGGTTAGGGTTCGGGTTAGGGTTCGGTTTAGGGTTCGGGTTAGGGTTAGGGTTAGGGTTAGGGTTAGGGTTCGGGTTAGGGTTAGGGTTCGGGTTAGGGTTAGGGTTAGTGTTAGGGTTCCGGTTAAGGTTAGGGTTAGGGTTCGGTTTAGGGTTAGGATTAGGGTTAGGGTTCGGGTTAGGGTTAGGGTTAGGGTTAGGGTTCGGGTTAGGGTTCGGGTTAGGGTTAGGGTTAGGGTTAGGGTTAGGGTTCCGGTTAGGGTTAGGGTTCGGGTTAGGGTTCGGGTTAGGGTTAGGGTTAGAGTTAGGGTTCGGATTAGGGTTAAGGGTAGGGTTCGGGTTAGGGTTCGGGTACGGGTTAGGGTTAGTTTTAGGGTTAGGGTTAGGGTTCGGGTTAGGGTTAGGGTTAGGGTTAGGGTTAGGGGTTAGGGTTAGGGTTACCGTTCGGGTTAGGGTTAGGGTTAGGGTTAGGGTTCGGGTTAGGGTTAGGTTTAGGGTTCGGTTTAGGTTTAGGGTTAGGGTTAGGTTTAGGGTTCGGGTTCGGGTTAGGGTTAGGGTTAGGGTTCGGGTTTGGGGTTAGGGTTAGGGTTAGGGTTCGGGTTAGGTTTCGGGTTAGGGTTAGGATTCGGGTAAGGGGTTAGTGTTCGGGTTCGGGTTAGGATTAGGATTAGGGTTCCGGTTAGGATTAGGGTTAGGGTTAGGGTTCGGGTTAGGGTTAGGGTTAGGTTTAGTGTTAGGGTTCAGGTTAGGGTTAAGGTTAGGGTTCGGGTTATGGTTCGTGTTAGGCTTAGGGTTAGGGTTAGGGTTAGGGTTCGGGTTAGGGTTAGGGTTCGGTTTAGGGTTAGGTTTAGGGTTCGGGTTAGGTTTAGGGTTAGGGTTCGGGTTAGGGTTAGGGTTACGGTTAAGGTTAGGGTTCGGGTTAGGGTTAGGTTTAGGGTTCGGGTTAGGGTTAGGGTTAGGGTTATGGTTACGGTTAGGGTTCGGGTTAGGGTTAGGGTTAGGGTTATGGTTCGGGTTAGGGTTAGGGTTAGGGTTCGGGTTAGGGTTCGGGTTAGGGTTAGGCTTAGGGTTAGGGTCGGGTTAGGGTGAGGGTTAGGGTTAGGTTTCGGGTTAGGGTTAGGGTTAGGGTTAGGGTTTGGGTTCGGGTTAGGGTTCGGGTTAGGGTTAGGGTTCGTGTTAGGGTTAGGGTTAGTGTTAGGGTTAGGGTTCGGGTTATGGTTAGGGTTCGGGTTCGGGTTACGGTTAGGGTTAGGGTTAGGGTTCAGTTTTGGGTTAGGTTTAGGGTTAGGGTTAGGGTTAGGGTCAGGGTTCGGGTTAGGGTTAGAGTTAGGGTTAGTGTTCGGTTTAGGGTTAGGGTTAGGGTTCGGGTTAGGGTTAGGGTTAGGTTTCGGGTTAGGTTTAGGTTTAGGGTTCAGGTTAGGGTTCGGGTTAGGGTTAGGGTTAGTTTTCGGGTTACGGTAAGGGTTAGGTTTAGGGTTCGGGTTAGGGTTAGGTTTAGGGTTAGGGTTAGGGTTAGGGTTCGGGTTCGGGTTAGGGTTAGGGTTCGGGATCGGGTTAAGGTTAGGGTTCGGGTTAGGGTTCGGGTTAGGGTTAGGGTTAGGGTTAGGGTTCGGGTTAGGGTTAGGGTTAGGGTTAGGGTTAGGGGTTAGTGTTAGGGTTACGTTCGGGTTAGGATTAGGGTTAGGGTTAGTGTTAGGGTTCGGGTTAGGGTTAGGGTTAGGGTTCGGGTTAGGGTTAGGGTTAGGGTTAGGGTTCGGGTTAGGGTTAGGGTTCGGGTTAGTGTTAGGGTTAGTGTTAGGGTTCTGGTTAAGGTTAGGGTTAGGGTTCGGGTTAGGGTTAGGGTTAGGGTTCGGGTTAGGGTTAGGGTTAGGGTTAGGGTTAGGGGTTAGGGTTAGGGTTACCGTTCGGGTTAGGGTTAGGGTAGAGTTCGAGTTAGGGTTCCGGTTCGGGTAAGGGTTAGGGTTAGGTTTAGGGTTAGGGTTAGGGTTAGAGTCAGGGTTCGGTTTAGGGTTAGGGTTAGGGTTAGTGTTAGGGTTAGGGTTAGGGTTAGGGTTCGGGTTAGGTTTAGGTTTAGGGTGCAGGTTAGGGTTAGGGTTCGTTTTCGGGTTACGGTAAGGGTTAGGGTTAGGGTTCGGGTTAGGGTTAGGTTTAGGGTTAGGGTTAGGGTTAGGGTTAAGGTTCGGGGTAGGGTTAGGTTTAAGGTTCGTGTTAGGGTTAGGGTTAGGGTTAGGGTTAGGTTTAGGGTTCGTGTTAGGGTTAGGTTTAGGGTTAGGGTTCGTGTTAGGGTTCGGGTTCCCGTTAGGGTTAGGGTAAGGATTCGGGTTAGGGTTCGGGTTAGGGTTCGGGTTAGGGTTAGGGTTTGGGTTAGGGTTAGGGTTAGGGTTAGGGTTCGGGTTAGGGTTAGGGTTAGGGGTTAGGGTTCGGGTTCGAGTTATGGTTCGGGTTAGGGTTAGGGTTAGTGTTAGGGTTAGGGTTAGGTTTAGGGTTCGGGTTCGGTTTAGGGTTAGTGTTAGGGTTAGGGTTCAGATTCGGGTTAGGGTTCGGGTTCGGGTTACTGTTAGGGTTCGGGTTCGGGTTATGGTAGTGTTAGTGTTAGGGTTCGGGTTAGGGTTAGTGTTCGGGTTAGGGGTAGGGATCGGGTTCGGGTTAGGTTTAGGGTTCTGGTTAGGGTTCGTGTTAGGGTTAGGGTTCGGTTACGGTTAGGGTTCGGGTTAGGGTTAGGTTTAGGTTTAGGAGGTAGGGTTAGGGTTAGGGTTCGGGTAGGGTTAGGGTTAGGGTTAGGTTTAGGGGTTAGGGTTCGGGTTAGGATTAGGGTTCGGGTTAGGGTTAGGGTTTGGGTTAGGGTTAGGGTTAGGGTTCCGGTTCGGGTTAGTGTTAGGGTTTGGGTTAGGGTTAGATTTCGGATTAGGGTTAGGGGTAGGGTTCGGGTTAGGGTTCGGGTTCGGGTTCGGGTTAGGGTTAGGTTTAGGGTTAGGGTTAGGGTTCGGGTTAGGGTTAGAGTTAGGGTTAGGGGTTAGGGTTAGGGTTAGGGTTCGGGTTAGGTTTAGGGTTACGGTTAGGGTTAGGGTTCGGGCTAGGGTTAGGGTAGGGTTCGGGTTCGGGTTAGGGTTAGGTTTAGGGTTAGGGTTAGGGTTAGGGTTAGGGTTCGGGTTAGGGTTAGGGTTAGGGTTAGGGGTTAGGGTTCGGGTTCGGGTTATGGTTCGGGTTAGGGTTAGGGTTAGTGTTAGGGTTAGGTTTAGGTTTAGGGTTCGGGTTCGGTTTAGGGTTAGTGTTAGGGTTAGGGTTCAGGTTCGGGTTAGGGTTCGGGTTCGGGTTACTGTTAGGGTTCGGGTTCGGGTTAGGGTTAGTGTTAGTGTTAGGGTTCGGGTTATTGTTAGTGTTCGGGTTAGGGGTAGGGATCGGGTTCGGGTTAGGTTTAGGGTTCTGGTTAGGGTTCGGGTTAGGGTTAGGGTTCGGTTAGGGTTAGGGTTCGGGTTAGTGTTAGGGTTAGGTTTAGGAGGTAGGGTTAGGGTTAGGGTTCGGGTTAGGGTTAGGGTTAGGGTTAGGATTAGGGGTTAGGGTTCGGGTTAGGGTTAGGGTTCGGGTTAGGGTTAGGGTTTGGGTTAGGGTTAGGGTTAGGGTTCCGGTTCGGGTTAGGGTTAGGGTTTGGGTTAGTGTTAGATTTCGGATTAGGGTTAGGGTTCGGGTTAGGGTTAGGGTTAGGGTTCGGGTTAGGGTTAGGGTTAGGGTTAGGTTTCGGGTTAGGGTTAGGTTTAGGTTAGGGTTAGGGATAGGGTTAAAGTTCGGGGTAGGGTTAGGGTTAAGGTTCGGGTTAGGTTTAGGGTTAGGGTTAGGGTTAGGGTTCGCGTTAGGGTTCGGGTTAGGTGTCGGGTTAGGGTTAGGGTTAGGGTTCGGTTTAGGGTTACGGTTAGGTCAGGGTTCGGGTTAGGGTTAGGGTTCGGTTTAGGGTTCGGGTTCGGGTTAGGGTTAGGGTTCGGGTTAGGGTTCGGGTTAGGGTTAGGATTCGGGTAAGGGGTTAGTGTTCGGGTTCGGGGTAGGGTTAGGGTTAGGGTTCCAGTTAAGGTTAGGGTTAGGGTTCAGGTTAGGGTTAGGGTTAAGGTTCGGGTTCGGGTTAGGGTTAGTGTTAGGGTTAGGGTTCGGTTTCGGGTTAGGGTTCGGGTTAGGGTTAGGGTTCGGGTTAGGGTTAGGGTTAGTGTTAGGGTTTGGGTTCTGTTTAGGTTTAGGGTTCGGGTTCGGGTTACGGTTAGGGTTAGGGTTCAGTTTCGGGTTAGGGTTAGGGTTAGGGTTAGGGTTAGGGTCACGGTTCGGGTTAGGGTTAGGGTTAGGGTTAGTGTTCGGGTTAGGGTTAGGGTTAGGGTTAGGGTTAGAGTTAGGGTTCGGGTTAGGGTTAGGGTTAGGGTTAGGGTTCGGGTTAGGTTTAGGTTTAGGGTTCAGGTTAGGGTTCGGGATAGGGTTAGGGTTAGGGTTAGGTTTCGGGTTACGGTAAGGGTTAGGGTTAGGGTTCGGGTTAGGGTTAGGTTTCGGGTTAGGGTTAGGGTTAGGGTTAGGGTTCGGGTTAGGGTTAGGGTTCGGGTTAGGGTTCGGGTTAGGGTTAGGGTTTGGGTTAGGGTTCGGGTTAGGGTTCGGGTTAGGGTTAGGGTTTGGGTTAGGGTTAGGGTTCGGGTTAGGGTTAGGATTCCGGTTAGGGTTAGGGTTAGGGTTCGGGTTCGGTTTAGGGTTAGGGTTCGGGTTAGTGTTAGGGTTCGGGTTAGGGTTAGGGTTCGGGTTAGGGTTAGGGTTAGGGTTCGGGTTCGGGTTCGGGTTAGGGTTCGGGTTAGGGTTAGGGTTAGTGTTAGGGTTAGGGTTAGGGTTAGGGTTCGGGTTCGGTTTAGGGTTAGTGTTAGGGTTAGGGTTCGGGTTCGGGTTAGGGTTCGGGTTCGGATTAGTGTTAGGGTTCGTGTTCGGGTTAGGGTTAGTGTTAGGGTTAGGGTTCGGGTTAGGGTTAGGGTACGGGTTATGGGTAGGGTTCAGTTTCGGGTTAGGTTTAGGGTTCGTGTTAGGGTTCGGGTTAGGGTTAGGTTTCGGTTAGGGTTAGGGTTCGGGTTAGGGTTAGGGTTAGGTTTAGGAGGTAGGGTTAGGGTTAGGGTTCGGGTTAGGGTTAGGGTTAGGGTTAAGGTTAGGGGTTAGGTTTCGGGTTAGGGTTAGGGTTCCGGTTAGGGTTAGGGTTTGGGTTACGGTTAGGGTTAGGGATCCGTTTCGGGTTAGTGTTAGGGTTAAGGTTAGGGTTAGGGTTCGGATTAGGGTTAGGGGTAGGGTTCGGGTTAGGGTTCGGGTTCAGGTTCGGGTTAGGGTTAGGGTTAGGGTTATGGTTCTGGTTAGGGTTAGGGTTAGGGTTAGGGGTTAGGGTTAGGGTTAGGGTTCGGGTTAGGGTTAGGGTTACGGTTAGGGTTAGGGTTCGGGTTAGGGTTAGGGTAGGGTTCGGGTTAGGGTTAGGGTTAGGGTTATGGTTAGGGTTAGGGTTCGTGTTAGGGTTAGGGTTAGGGTTAGGGTTCGGGTTAGGGTTAGGGTTAGGGTTCGGGTTAGGGTTCGGGTTAGGGTTCGGGTTAGGGTTAGGGTTCGGGTTAGGGTTAGGCTTAGGGTTCGGTTTAGGGTTAGGGTTAGGGTTAGGGTTAGGGTTCGGGTTAGGGTTAGGGTTAAGGTTCGGGTTAGGGTTAGGGTTAGGGTGAGGGTTCGTGTTCGGTTTAGGGTTATGGTTTGGGTTAGGTTTCGGGTTCGGGTTAGGGTTAGGGTTAGGGTTAGGGATCGGGTTAGGGTTAGGGTTAGGGTTAGGGTTCGGGTTAGGGTTAGGGTTAGGGTTCGGGTTAGGGTTAGGGTTCGGGTTCGGGTTAGGGTTAGGGTTCGGGTTAGGGTTCGGGTTCGGGTTAGGGTTAGGGTTAGGGTTAGTGTTCTGGTTAGTGTTAGGGTTCGGGTTAGGGTTAGGGTTAGGTTTAGGGTTAGGGTAAGGGTTCGGATTAGGGTTAGGTGTAGAGTTCGAGTTAGGGTTCCATTTCGGGTAAGGGTTAGGGTTAGGTTTAGGGTTAGGGTTAGGGTTAAGGTTAGGGTTAGGTTTAGGGTTCGGGTTAGGGTTAGTGTTAGGGTTCAGGTTAGGGTTAGGTTTAGGGTTAGGGTTCCGGTTAGGGTTAGGATTAGGTTTGGGGTTCGGGTTCGGGTTAGGTTTAGGGTTAGGGTTAGGGTTAGGGTTAAGTTTCGGGGTAGGGTTAGGGTTAAGGTTCGGGTTAGGGTTAGGGTTAGGGTTCGGGTTAGGCTTAGGGTTCGGGTTAGGGTTAGGGTTCGGGTTAGGGTTAGGGTTCGGGTTAGGGTTAGGTTTAGGGTTCGGGTAAGGGTTAGGGTTAGGGTTCGGGTTAGGGTTAGGTTTACGGTTAAGGTTAGGTTTCGGGTTAGGGTTAGGGTTAGGGTTCGGGTTAGGTTTAGGGTTAGGTTTATGGTTATGGTTAGGGTTCGGTTTAGGGTTAGGGTTAGGGTTAGGGTTCGGGTTAGGGTTAGGGTTAGGGTTCGGGTTCGGGTTAGGGTTCGGGTTAGGGTTAGGGTTCGGGTTAGTGTGAGGGTTAGGGTTAGGGTTACGGTTCGGGTTAGGGTTCGGGTTAGGGTTAGGGTAGGGTTCGGGTTAGGGTTAGGGTTAGGGTTATGGTAAGGGTTAGGGTTCGGGTTAGGGTTATGGTTAGGGTTAGGGTTCGGGTTAGGGTTAGGTTTAGGGTTAGGGTTAGGGTTCGGGTTAGGGTTCGTGTTCGGGTTAGGGTTAGGGTTAGGATTAAGGTTAGGGTTAGGGTTCGGATTAGTGTTAGGTGTAGGGTTCGGGTTAGGGTTCGGGTTCGGGTTAGGGTTAGGGTTAGGGTTAGTGTTAGGGGTTAGGGTTATGGTTAGGGTTCGGGTTAGGGTTAGGGTTACGGTTAGATTTAGGGTTCGGGTTAGGTTTAGGTTTCGGGTTAGTATTAGGGTTAGTGTTCGGGTTAGGGTTAGGGTTAGGGTTAGGGTTCGGGTTAGGGATAGTGTTAGGGTTCGGGTTAGGGTTCGGGTTAGGGTTAGGATTAGGGTTAGGGTTCGGGGCAGAGTGAGGGTTAGGGTTAGGGTTCGGTTTAGGTTTAGGGTTAGGGTTAATGTTAGGGTTAGGTTTCGGGTTAGGGTTAGGTTTAAGGTTCGAGTTAGTATTAGGGTTAGGGTTAGGGTTAGGGTTCGCGTTAGGGTTCGGTTTAGGGATCGGGTTAGGGTTAGGGTTAGGGTTCGGGTTCGGGTTAGGTTTCGGGTTCGGATTAGTGTTAGGGTTCGTGTTCGGGTTAGGGTTAGTGTTAGGGTTAGGGTTCGGGTTAGGGTTAGGGTACGGGTTATGGGTAGGGTTCAGTTTCGGGTTAGGTTTAGGGTTCGTGTTAGGGTTCGGGTTAGGGTTAGGTTTCGGTTAGGGTTAGGGTTCGGGTTAGGGTTAGGGTTAGGTTTAGGAGGTAGGGTTAGGGTTAGGGTTCGGGTTAGGGTTAGGGTTAGGGTTAAGGTTAGGGGTTAGGTTTCGGGTTAGGGTTAAGGTTCCGGTTAGGGTTAGGGTTTGGGTTAGGGTTAGGGTTAGGGTTCCGTTTCGGGTTAGTGTTAGGGTTAAGGTTAGGGTTAGGGTTCGGATTAGGGTTAGGGGTAGGGTTCGGGTTAGGGTTCGGGTTCAGGTTCGGGTTAGGGTTAGGGTTAGGGTTATGGTTCTGGTTAGGGTTAGGGTTAGGGTTAGGGGTTAGGGTTAGGGTTAGGGTTCGGGTTAGGGTTAGGGTTACGGTTAGGGTTAGGGTTCGGGTTAGGGTTAGGGTAGGGTTCGGGTTAGGGTTAGGGTTAGGGTTATGGTTAGGGTTAGGGTTCGTGTTAGGGTTAGGGTTAGGGTTAGGGTTCGGGTTAGGGTTAGGGTTAGGGTTCGGGTTAGGGTTCGGGTTAGGGTTAGGGTTCGGGTTAGGGTTAGAGTTAGGCTTAGGGTTCGGTTTAGGGTTAGGGTTAGGGTTAGGGTTAGGGTTCGGGTTAGGGTTAGGGTTAAGGTTCGGGTTAAGGTTAGGGTTAGGGTGAGGGTTCGTGTTCGGTTTAGGGTTATGGTTTGGGTTAGGGTTCGGGTTCGGGTTAGGGTTAGGGTTAGGGTTAGGGATCGGGTTAGGGTTAGGGTTAGGGTTAGGGTTCGGGTTAGGGTTAGGGTTAGGGTTCGGGTTAGGGTTAGGGTTCGGGTTCGGGTTAGGGTTAGGGTTCGGGTTAGGGTTCGGGTTCGGGTTAGGGTTAGGGTTAGGGTTAGTGTTCTGGTTAGTGTTAGGGTTCGGGTTAGGGTTAGGGTTAGGTTTAGGGTTAGGGTAAGGGTTCGGATTAGGGTTAGGGGTAGAGTTCGAGTTAGGGTTCCGTTTCGGGTAAGGGTTAGGGTTAGGTTTAGGGTTAGGGTTAGGGTTAAGGTTAGGGTTAGGGTTAGGGTTCGGGTTAGGGTTAGTGTTAGGGTTCAGGTTAGGGTTAGGGTTAGGGTTAGGGTTCCGGTTAGGGTTAGGATTAGGTTTGGGGTTCGGGTTCGGGTTAGGTTTAGGGTTAGGGTTAGGGTTAAGTTTCGGGGTAGGGTTAGGGTTAAGGTTCGGGTTAGGGTTAGGGTTAGGGTTCGGGTTAGGCTTAGGGTTCGGGTTAGGGTTAGGGTTCGGGTTAGGGTTAGGGTTCGGGTTAGGGTTAGGTTTAGGGTTCGGGTAAGGGTTAGGGTTAGGGTTCGGGTTAGGGTTAGGTTTACGGTTAAGGTTAGGTTTCGGGTTAGGGTTAGGGTTAGGGTTCGGGTTAGGTTTAGGGTTAGGTTTATGGTTATGGTTAGGGTTCGGTTTAGGGTTAGGGTTAGGGTTAGGGTTCGGGTTAGGGTTAGGGTTAGGGTTCGGGTTCGGGTTAGGGTTCGGGTTAGGGTTAGGGTTCGGGTTAGTGTGAGGGTTAGGGTTAGGGTTACGGTTCGGGTTAGGGTTCGGGTTAGGGTTAGGGTAGGGTTCGGGTTAGGGTTAGGGTTCGGGTTAGTGTGAGGGTTAGGGTTAGGGTTACGGTTCAGGTTAGGGTTCGGGTTAGGGTTAGGGTAGGGTTCGGGTTAGGGTTAGGGTTAGGGTTATGGTAAGGGTTAGGGTTCGGGTTAGGGTTATGGTTAGGGTTAGGGTTCGGGTTAGGGTTAGGTTTAGGGTTAGGGTTAGGGTTCGGGTTAGGGTTCGTGTTCGGGTTAGGGTTAGGGTTAGGATTAAGGTTAGGGTTAGGGTTCGGATTAGTGTTAGGTGTAGGGTTCGGGTTAGGGTTCGGGTTCGGGTTAGGGTTAGGGTTAGGGTTAGTGTTAGGGGTTAGGGTTATGGTTAGGGTTCGGGTTAGGGTTAGGGTTACGGTTAGATTTAGGGTTCGGGTTAGGTTTAGGTTTCGGGTTAGTATTAGGGTTAGTGTTCGGGTTAGGGTTAGGGTTAGGGTTAGGGTTCGGGTTAGAGATAGTGTTAGGGTTCGGGTTAGGGTTCGGGTTAGGGTTAGGATTAGGGTTAGGGTTCGGGGCAGAGTGAGGGTTAGGGTTAGGGTTCGGTTTAGGTTTAGGGTTAGGGTTAATGTTAGGGTTAGGTTTCGGGTTAGGGTTAGGTTTAAGGTTCGAGTTAGTATTAGGGTTAGGGTTAGGGTTAGGGTTCGCGTTAGGGTTCGGTTTAGGGGTCGGGTTAGGGTTAGGGTTAGGGTTCGGGTTCGGGTTAGGTTTCGGGTTCGGATTAGTGTTAGGGTTCGTGTTCGGGTTAGGGTTAGTGTTAGGGTTAGGGTTCGGGTTAGGGTTAGGGTACGGGTTATGGGTAGGGTTCAGTTTCGGGTTAGGTTTAGGGTTCGTGTTAGGGTTCGGGTTAGGGTTAGGTTTCGGTTAGGGTTAGGGTTCGGGTTAGGGTTAGGGTTAGGTTTAGGAGGTAGGGTTAGTGTTAGGGTTCGGGTTAGGGTTAGGGTTAGGGTTAAGGTTAGGGGTTAGGTTTCGGGTTAGGGTTAGGGTTCTGGTTAGGGTTAGGGTTTGGGTTAGGGTTAGGGTTAGGGTTCCGTTTCGGGTTAGTGTTAGGGTTAAGGTTAGGGTTAGGGTTCGGATTAGGGTTAGGGGTAGGGTTCGGGTTAGGGTTCGGGTTCAGGTTCGGGTTAGGGTTAGGGTTAGGGTTATGGTTCTGGTTAGGGTTAGGGTTAGGGTTAGGGGTTAGGGTTAGGGTTAGGGTTCGGGTTAGGGTTAGGGTTACGGTTAGGGTTAGGGTTCGGGTTAGGGTTAGGGTAGGGTTCGGGTTAGGGTTAGGGTTAGGGTTATGGTTAGGGTTAGGGTTCGTGTTAGGGTTAGGGTTAGGGTTAGGGTTCGGGTTAGGGTTAGGGTTAGGGTTCGGGTTAGGGTTCGGGTTAGGGTTCGGGTTAGGGTTAGGGTTCGGGTTAGGGTTAGGGTTAGGCTTAGGGTTCGGTTTAGGGTTAGGGTTAGGGTTAGGGTTAGGGTTCGGGTTAGGGTTAGGGTTAAGGTTCGGGTTAAGGTTAAGTGTTAGTGTGAGGGTTCGTGTTCGGTTTAGGGTTATGGTTTGGGTTAGGGTTCGGGTTCGGGTTAGGGTTAGGGTTAGGGTTAGGGATCGGGTTAGGGTTAGGGTTAGGGTTAGGGTTCGGGTTAGGGTTAGGGTTAGGGTTCGGGTTAGGGTTAGGGTTCGGGTTCGGGTTAGGGTTAGGGTTCGGGTTAGGGTTCGGGTTCGGGTTAGGGTTAGGGTTAGGGTTAGTGTTCTGGTTAGTGTTAGGGTTCGGGTTAGGGTTAGGGTTAGGTTTAGGGTTAGGGTAAGGGTTCGGATTAGGGTTAGGGGTAGAGTTCGAGTTAGGGTTCCGATTCGGGTAAGGGTTAGGGTTAGGTTTAGGGTTAGGGTTAGGGTTAAGGTTAGGGTTAGGGTTAGGGTTCGGGTTAGGGTTAGTGTTAGGGTTCAGGTTAGGGTTAGGGTTAGTGTTAGGGTTCCGGTTAGGGTTAGGATTAGGTTTGGGGTTCGGGTTTGGGTTAGGTTTAGGGTTAGGGTTAGGGTTAGGGTTAGGGTTAAGTTTCGGGGTAGGGTTAGGGTTAAGGTTCGGGTTAGGGTTAGGGTTAGGGTTCGGGTTAGGCTTAGGGTTCGGGTTAGGGTTAAGGTTCGGGTTAGGGTTAGGGTTCGGGTTAGGGTTAGGTTTAGGGTTCGGGTAAGGGTTAGGGTTAGGGTTCGGGTTAGGGTTAGGTTTACGGTTAAGGTTAGGTTTCGGGTTAGGGTTAGGGTTAGGGTTCGGGTTAGGTTTAGGGTTAGGTTTATGGTTATGGTTAGGGTTCGGTTTAGGGTTAGGGTTAGGGTTAGGGTTCGGGTTAGGGTTAGGGTTAGGGTTCGGGTTCGGGTTAGGGTTCGGGTTAGGGTTAGGGTTCGGGTTAGTGTGAGGGTTAGGGTTAGGGTTACGGTTCGGGTTAGGGTTCGGGTTAGGGTTAGGGTAGGGTTCGGGTTAGGGTTAGGGTTAGGGTTATGGTAAGGGTTAGGGTTCGGGTTAGGGTTATGGTTAGGGTTAGGGTTCGGGTTAGGGTTAGGTTTAGGGTTAGGGTTAGGGTTCGGGTTAGGGTTCGTGTTCGGGTTAGGGTTAGGGTTAGGATTAAGGTTAGGGTTAGGGTTCGGATTAGTGTTAGGTGTAGGGTTCGGGTTAGGGTTCGGGTTCGGGTTAGGGTTAGGGTTAGGGTTAGTGTTAGGGGTTAGGGTTATGGTTAGGGTTCGGGTTAGGGTTAGGGTTACGGTTAGATTTAGGGTTCGGGTTAGGTTTAGGTTTCGGGTTAGTATTAGGGTTAGTGTTCGGGTTAGGGTTAGGGTTAGGGTTAGGGTTCGGGTTAGGGATAGTGTTAGGGTTCGGGTTAGGGTTCGGGTTAGGGTTAGGATTAGGGTTAGGGTTCGGGGCAGAGTGAGGGTTAGGGTTAGGGTTCGGTTTAGGTTTAGGGTTAGGGTTAATGTTAGGGTTAGGTTTCGGGTTGGGGTTAGGTTTAAGGTTCGAGTTAGTATTAGGGTTAGGGTTAGGGTTAGGGTTCGCGTTAGGGTTCGGTTTAGGGGTCGGGTTAGGGTTAGGGTTAGGGTTCGGGTTAAGGTTAGGGTTAGGGTTAGGGTTCGGGTTAGTGTTAGGGTTTGGGTTAGGGTTAGGGTTAGGGTTCGGGTTCGGGTTAGGGTTAGGGTTCGGGATCGGGTTAAGGTTAGGGTTCGGGTTAGGGTTCGGGTTAGGGTTAGGGTTAGGGTTAGGGTTCGGGTTAGGGTTAGGGTTAGGGTTAGGGTTAGGGGTTAGTGTTAGGGTTACGTTCGGGTTAGGATTAGGGTTAGGGTTAGTGTTAGGG
This sequence comes from Urocyon cinereoargenteus, assembly GCA_032313775.1. Taxonomy (NCBI): domain Eukaryota; kingdom Metazoa; phylum Chordata; class Mammalia; order Carnivora; family Canidae; genus Urocyon; species Urocyon cinereoargenteus. The sequence goes on from JAVLSZ010000035.1 coordinate 1,454,741, forward strand.
TTCGGGTTAGGGTTAGGGTTAGGGTTCGGGTTAGGGTTAGGGTTAGGGTTAGGGTTCGGGTTAGGGTTAGGGTTCGGGTTAGTGTTAGGGTTAGTGTTAGGGTTCTGGTTAAGGTTAGGGTTAGGGTTCGGGTTAGGGTTAGGGTTAGGGTTCGGGTTAGGGTTAGGGTTAGGGTTAGGGTTAGGGGTTAGGGTTAGGGTTACCGTTCGGGTTAGGGTTAGGGTAGAGTTCGAGTTAGGGTTCCGGTTCGGGTAAGGGTT
>JAVLSZ010000035.1:1465000-1467500 GCA_032313775.1 Urocyon cinereoargenteus
TAGGTTTAGGGTTCGGGTTAGGGTTCGGGTTAGGGTTAGGGTTAGGGTTAAGTTTCGGGTTAGGGTTAGGTTTAGGGTTAGGGTTCGGGTTAGGGTTAGGGGTTAGGGTTAGGGTTAGGGGTTAGTGTTAGGGTTAGGGTTCGGGTTCGTGTTAGGGTTAGGGTTAGGGTTAGGGTTCGGGTTAGGGTTCGGGTTAGGATTAGGGTTCGGTTAGGGTTAGGTTTCGGGTTAGGGTTAGGGTTAGGTTTAGGAGGTAGGGTTAGGGTTAGGGTTCGGGCTAGGGTTAGGGTTAGGGTTAGGTTTAGGGGTTAGGGTTCGGGTTAGGGTTAGGGTTCGGGTTAGGGTTAGTGTTTGGGTTAGGGTTAGGGTTAGGGTTCCGGTTCGGTTTAGGGTTAGGGTTAATGTTAGGGTTATGGTTCGGATTAGGGTTAGGGGTAGGGTTCGGGTTAGGGTTCGGGTTCGGGTTCGGGTTAGGGGTAGGGTTAGTGTTAGGGTTAGGGTTCGGTTTAGGGTTAGGGTTAGGGTTAGTGGTTAGGGTTAGGGTTAGGGTTCGAGTTAGGGTTAGGGTTACGGTTAGGGTTAGGGTTCGGGCTAGGGTTAGGGTAGGGTTCGGGTTAGGGTTAGGTTTAGGGTTCGGGTTAGGGTTAGGGTTCGGGTTAGTGTTAGGGTTAGGGTTAGGGTTCGGGTTAGGGTTAGGTTTAGGTTTAGGGTTAGGGTTAGGTTTAAGGTTCGGTGTAGGGTTAGGGTTAAGGTTCGTTTTAGGGTGAGGGTTAGGGTTAGGGTTAGGGTTCGCGTTAGGGTTCGGGTTAGGTGTCGGGTTAGGGTTAGGGTTAGGGTTCGGTTTAGGGTTACGGTTAGGTCAGGGTTCGGGTTAGGGTTAGGGTTCGGTTTAGGGTTCGGGTTCGGGTTAGGGTTAGGGTTCGGGTTAGGGTTCGGGTTAGGGTTAGGATTCGGGTAAGGGGTTAGGGTTCGGGTTCGGGGCAGGGTTAGGGTTAGGGTTCCGGTTAAGGTTAGGGTTAGGGTTCAGGTTAGGGTTAGGGTTCGGGTTCGGGTTAGGGTTAGTGTTAGGGTTAGGTTTTGGGTTCGGGTTAGGGTTCGGGTTAGGGTTAGGGTTCGGGTTAGGGTTAGGGTTAGTGTTAGGGTTAGGGTTCGGGTTAGGGTTAGGGTTCGGGTTCGGGTTACGGTTAGGGTTAGGTTTCAGTTTCGGTTTACGGTTAGGGTTAGGGTTAAGGTTAGGGTCAGGGTTCGGGTTAGGGTTAGGGTTAGGGTTAGTGTTCGGGTTAGGGTTAGGGTTAGGGTTAGGGTTAGGGTTAGGGTTCGGGTTAGGGTTAGGGTTAGGGTTAGGGTTCGGGTTAGGTTTAGGTTTAGGGTTCAGGTTAGGTTTAGGGTTAGGGTTAGGGTTAGGTTTCGGGTTACGGTAAGGGTTAGGGTTAGGGTTCGGGTTAGGGTTAGGTTTAGGGTTAGGGTTAGGGTTAGGGTTAAGTTTCGGGGTAGGGTTAGGGTTAAGGTTCGGGTTAGGGTTAGGGTTAGGGTTAGGGTTCGGGTTAGGGTTAGGTTTAGGGTTAGGGTTCGGGTTAGGGTTCGGGTTCGGGTTAGGGTTAGGGTTAGGGTTCGGGTTAGGGTTAGGGTTCGGGTTAGGGTTCGGGTTAGGGTTCGGTTTAGGGTTAGGGTTTGGTTTAGGGTTAGCGTTCGGGTTAGGGTTAGGATTCCGGTTAGGGTTAGGGTTAGGGTTCGGGTTCGGGTTAGGGTTAGGGTTCGGGTTAGTGTTAGGGTTCGGGTTAGCGTTAGGGTTCGAGTTAGGGTTAGGGTTAGTGTTAGTGTTAGGGTTCGGGTTCGGGTTAGGGTTCGGGTTAGGATTAGGTTTAGTGTTAGGGTTAGGGTTAGGGTTAGGGTTCGGGTTCGGTTTAGGGTTAGTGTAAGGGTTAGGGTTCGGGTTCGGGTTAGGGTTCGGGTTCGGGTTAGGGTTAGGGTTCGGGTTCGGGTTCGGGTTAGGGTGAGGGTTAGTGTTAGTGTTCTGGTAAGTGTTAGGGTTCGGGTTAGGGTTAGGGTTAGGGTTAAGGTTAGGGTAAGGGTTCGGATTAGGGTTAGGGGTAGAGTTCGGGTTAGTGTTCCGGTTCGGGTTAGGGTTAGGGTTCGGTTTAGGGTTAGGTTTAGGGTTAAGGTTACGTTTAGGGTTAGGGTTCGGGTTAGGGTTAGGTTTAGGGTTCAGGTTAGGGTTCGGGTTAGGGTTAGGGTTAGGGTTCCGGTTAGGGTTAGGATTAGGGTTGTGGTTCAGGTTCGGGTTAGGTTTAGGGTTAGGGTTAGGGTTAGGGTTAAGGTTCGGGGTAGGGTTAGGGTTAAGGCTCGGGTTAGGGTTAGGGTTAGGGTTCGGGTTAGGCTTAGGGTTAGGGTTAGGGTTAGGGTTCCGGTTAGGTTTAGGGTTCGGGTTAGGTTTAGGTTTAGGGTTCGGGTTAGGGTTAGGGTTAGGGTTCGGGTTAGGGTTAGGTTTACGGTTAAGGTT
>JAVLSZ010000035.1:1472500-1475000 GCA_032313775.1 Urocyon cinereoargenteus
GTTAGGGTTAGGTTTAGGGTTCAGGTTAGGGTTCGGGTTAGGGTTAGGGTTAGGGTTCCGGTTAGGGTTAGGATTAGGGTTGTGGTTCAGGTTCGGGTTAGGTTTAGGGTTAGTGTTAGGGTTAGGGTTAAGGTTCGGGGTAGGGTTAGGGTTAAGGCTCGGGTTAGGGTTAGGGTTAGGTTTCGGGTTAGGCTTAGGGTTAGGGTTAGGGTTAGGGTTCCGGTTACGTTTAGGGTTCGGGTTAGGGTTAGGTTTAGGGTACGGGTTAGGGTTAGGGTTAGGGTTCGGGTTAGGGTTAGGTTTACGGTTAAGGTTAGGGTTCGGGTTCGGGTTAGGGTTAGGGTTCGGGTTAGGGTTAGGTTTAGGGTTATGCTTATGGTTAGGGTTCGGGTTAGGGTTAGGGTTAGGGTTAGGGTTCGGTTTAGGGTTAGGTTTAGGGTTCGGGTTAGGGATCGGTTTAGGGTTAGGGTTCGGGTTAGGGTGAGGGTTAGGGTTAGGGTTCGGGTTAGGGTTAGGGTTAGGGTTAGGGTTCTGGTTAGGGTTAGGTTTCGGGTTAGGGTTAGTGTTAGGGTTAGGGTTAGGGTTCGGATTAGGGTTAGGGTTAGGGTTCGGGTTAGGGTTCGGGTTCGAGTTAGGGTTAGGGTTAGTGTTAGGGTTAGGGTTCGGGTTCGGGTTAGGTTTAGGGTTAGGGTTAGGGGTTAGGGTTAGGGTTACCGTTCGGGTTAGAGTTAGGGTTAGTGTTAGGGTTAGGGTTCGGTTTAGGGTTAGGGTTAGGTTTCGGGTTAGGGTTAGGTTTAGGGTTAGGGTTAGGGTTAGGGTTCGGGTTAGGGTTAGGGTTAGGGTTAGGGTTAGGGTTCGAGTTAGGGTTAGGTTTAGGGTTCAGGTTAGGGTTCGGGTTAGGGTTAGGTTTAGGGTTCGGGTTAGGGTCAAGGTTAGGGTTAGGGTTCGGGTTAGGTTTAGGTTTAGGTTTAGGGTAAGGGTCAGGGTTAAGGTTCGAGGTAGGGTTAGGGTTAAGGTTCGGGTTAGGGTTAGAGTTAGGGTTAGGGTTCGCATTAGGTTTCGGATTAGGTGTCGGGTTAGGGTTAGGGTTAGGGTTCGGTTTAGGGTTGCGGTTAGGTAAGGGTTCGGGTTAGGGTTAGGGTTAGGGTTAGGGTTAGGGTTAGGGTTCGGGTTCGGGTTAGGGTTAGTGTTCGGGTTAGGGTTCGGGTTTGGGTTAGGATTCGGGTAAGGGGTTAGGGTTCGGGTTCGGGGTAGGGTTAGGTTTAGGGTTCCGGTTAAGTTTAGGGTTAGGGTTCAGGTTAGGGTTAGGGTTAGGGTTCGGGTTCGGGTTAGGGTTAGTGTTAGGGTTAGGGTTCGGGTTAGGGTTAGGGTTCGGGTTAGGGTTAGGGTTCGGGTTCGGGTTCGGGTTAGGGTTCGGGTTAGGGTTCGGGTTAGGGTTCGGGTTAGGTTTAGGGTTCGGTTAGGGTTAGGGTTCGGGTTCGGGTTAGTGTTAGGGTTCGGGTTCGGGTTAGGGTTAGTGTTAGTGTTAGGGTTCGGGTTAGGGTTCGGGTTAGGGGTAGGGTTCGGGTTCGGGTTAGGGTTAGGGTTCGGGTTAGGGTTCAGGTGTAGGGTTAGGGTTCGGTTAGGGTTAGTGTTCGGGTTAGGGTTAGGGTTAGGTTTAGGAGGTAGGGTTAGGGTTAGGGTTCAGGTTAGGGTTAGGGTTAGAGTTAGGTTTAGGTGTTAGGGTTCGGGTTAGGGTTAGGGTTCGGGTTAGTGTTAGGGTTTGGGTTAGGGTTAGGGTTAGGATTCGGGTTCGAGTTAGGGTTAGGGTTAAGGTTAGTGTTAGGGTTCGGATTAGGGTTAGGGGTAGGGTTCGGTTTAGGGTTCGGGTTCGGGTTAGGTTTAGGGTTAGGGTTAGTGTTAGGGTTCGGGTTAGGGTTAGGGTTAGTGTTAGGGTTAGGGGTTAGGGTTAGGGTTAGGGTTCGGGTTAGGGTTAGGGTTACGTTTAGGGTTATGGTTCGGGTTAGGGTTAGGGTAGGGTTCGGGTTAGGGTTAGGGTTAGTTTTATGGTTAGGTTTAGGGTTCGGGTTAGGGTTCGGGTTAGGGTTAGGGTTAGGGTTAAGGTTCGGGTTAGGGTTAGGGTTAGGGTTAGGGTTCGGTTTAGGGTTAGGGTTAGGGTTAGTGTTAGGGTTCGGGTTAGGGTTAGGGTTAAGGTTCGGGTTAGGGTTAGGGTTATGGTTCGTGTTCGGTTTAGGGTTAGGGTTTGGGTTAGGGTTCGGGATAGGGTTAGGGTTAGTGTTAGGGTTCGGGTTAGGGTTAGGGTTAGGGTTAGGGTTCCGGTTAAGGTTAGGTTTAGGGTTCGATTTAGGGTTAGGGTTCGGGTTAGGGTTAGGTTTAGGGTTCGGGTTAGGTTTCGCGTTCGGGTTAGGGTTAGAGTTAGGGTTAGCGTTCTGGTTAGTGTTAGGGTTCGGCTTAGGGTTAGGGTTAGGGTTAGTGTTAGGGTTCGGATTAGGGTTAGGCG
>JAVLSZ010000035.1:1477500-1495000 GCA_032313775.1 Urocyon cinereoargenteus
GTTAGGGTTCGGATTAGGGTTAGGGGTAGGGTTCGGGTTAGGGTTCAGGTTCGAGTTAGGGTTAGGGTTAGGGTTAGGGTTCAGGTTAGGGTTAGGGTTAGGGTTAGGGTTAGGGGTTAGGGTTAGGGTTACCGTTCGGGTTAGGGTTAGGGTTAGGGTTTAGGGTTAGGGTTCGGGTTTGGGTTAGGGTTAGGGTTCGGGTTAGGGTTCGGGTTAGGGTTAGGTTTAGGGTTCGGGTTAGGGTTAGGGTTAGGGTTAGGGTTCGGGTTAGGGTTAGGGTTAGGGTTCAGATTAGGGTTCTTGTTAGGGTTAGGGTTAGGGTTAGGGTTCGGGTTCGGGTTAGGGTTAGGGTTAGGGTTCGGGTTAGGTTTAGGGTTAGGGTTAGGTTTAGGGTTAAGGTTCGGGGTAGGGTTAGGGTTAAGTTTCGGGTTAGGGTTAGGGTTAGGGTTAGGGTTAGGGTTCGCGTTAGGTTTCGGGTTAGGTGTCGGGTTAGTGTTAGGATTCGGTTTAGGGTTAGGGTAAGGTCAGGGTTCGGGTTAGGGTTAGGGTTCGGGTTAGGGTTAGGGTTAGGGTTCGGGTTCGGGTTAGGGTTAGGATTCGGGTAAGGGGTTAGGGTTCGGGTTCGGGTTAGGGTTAGGGTATGTTTCGGGTTAGGGTTAGGGTTCGGGTTAGGTTTCGGGTTAGGGTCGGGTTAGGGTTAGGGTTTGGGTTAGGGTCAGGGTTCGGATTAGGGTTAGGGTTCCGATTAGGGTTAGGGTTAGCGTTCGGGTTCTGGTTAGGGTTAGGGTTCGGGTTAGTGTTAGGGTTAGGGTTAGGTTTAGGGTTCGGGTTAGGGTTAGGGTTAGGGTTAGTGTTCGGGTTACGGTTAGCGTTAGGGTTCGGGTTGGGTTCGGGTTAGGGTTAGGGTTAGGGTTCGGGTTCAGGTTAGGGTTAGGGTTCGGGTTAGTGTTCGGGTTAGGGTTAGGTTTCGGGTTAGGTTTAGGGTTCGGTTTAGGGTTAGTGTTAGGTTTAGGAGGTAGGGTTAGGGTTAGGGTTCGGGTTAGGGTTAGGGTTAGGGGTTAGGGTTCGGGTTAGGGTTAGGGTTCGGGTTAGGGTTAGGGTTAGGGTTAGGGTTAGGATTAGGGTTCGGTTTCGGGTTTGGGTTAGGGTTAGGATTAAGGTTAGGGTTAGGGTTCGGATTAGTGTTAGGTGTAGGGTTCGGGTTAGTGTTCGGGTTCGGGTTAGGGTTAGGGTTAGGGTTAGGGTTCAGGTTAGGCTTAGGGTTCGGTTTAGTGTTAGGGTTAGGGTTCGGGTTCGGGTTAGGGTTAGGGTTCGGGTTAGTGTTAGGGTTTTGGTTCGGGTTAGGGTTAGGGTTAGGGTTATGGTTAGGTTTAGGGTTCGGGTTAGGGTTAGGGTTAGGGTTAGGGTTCGGGTTAGGTTTAGGGTTAGGGTTCGGTTTAGGGTTCGGGTTAGGGTTAGGATTAGGGTTAGGGTTCGGGCAGGGTGAGGGTTAGGGTTAGGGTTCGGTTTAGCGTTAGGGTTAGGGTTAAGGTTAGGGTTAGGTTTCGTGTTAGGTTTAGGGTTAAGGTTCGGTTAGGATTAGGGTTAGGGTTAGGGTTAGGGTTCGCGTTAGGGTTCGGGTTAGGGGTCGGGTTAGGGTTAGGGTTAGGGTTCGGGTTAGGGTTAGGGTTAGGGTTAGGGTTCGGGTTAGTGTTAGGCTTTGGGTTAGGGTTCGGGTTAGGGTTCGGGTTCGGGTTAGGGTTAGGGTTCGGGATCGGGTTAGGGTTAGGGTTCGGGTTAGGGTTCGGGTTAGGGTTAGGGTACGGGTTAGGTTTCGGGTTAGGGTTAGGGTTAGGGTTAGGGTTAGGGTTGCGGTTAGGGTTAGGGTTCGGGTTAGGTTTAGGGTTAGGGTTAGGGTTAGGGATAGGGTTCGGATTAGGGTTAGGGGTAGGGTTCGGGTTAGGGTTCGGGTACGGGTTAGGGTTAGGGTTAGGGTTAGGTTTAGGTTTCGGGTTCGGGTTAGGGTTAGAGTTTGGGTTAGGTTTCGGGTTAGGGTTAGGGTTCGGGTTAGGGTTCGTGTTCGGGTTAGCGTTAGTGTTAGTGTTAGATTTCGGGTTAGGGTTAGGGTTCGGGTTAGGTTTAGGTTTCGGGTTCGGGTTAGGGTTAGAGTTTGGATTAGGTTTCGGGTTAGGGTTAGGGTTCGGGTTAGGGTTAGGGTTAGGGTTAGTGTTAGGGTTCAGGTTAGGTTTAGGAGTAGGGTTCGGGTTAGGGTTCGTGTTAGGGTTAGGGTTATGGTTCAGATTAGGGTTAGGGTTAGGTTTAGGTTTAGGGTTCGGTTTCGGTTTCGGGTTATGGTTAGGGTTAGTGTTAGGGTTCTGGTTTGGGGTTAGTGTTAGGGTTAGGGTTCGGGTTAGGGTTCGGGTTAGGGTTAGGATTCGGGTAAGGGGTTAGTGTTCGGGTTCGGTTTAGGGTTAGGGTTAGGGTTCCGCTTAAGGTTAGGGTTAGGGTTCGGGTTAGGGTTAGGTTTGGGGTTAGGGTTCGGGTTAGGGTTCTGTTTAGTGTTAGGATTCTTGTTAGGGTTAGGGTTCGGGTTAGGGTTAGTGTTAGGGTTTGGGTTAGGGTTCGGATTAGGGTTAGGGGTAGGGTTCGGGTTAGGGTTCAGGTTCGAGTTAGGGTTAGGGTTAGGGTTAGGGTTCAGGTTAGGGTTAGGGTTAGGTTTAGGGTTAGGGGTTAGGGTTAGGGTTACCGTTCGGGTTAGGGTTAGGGTTAGGGTTTAGGGTTAGGGTTCGGCTTTGGGTTAGGGTTAGGGTTCGGGTTAGGGTTCGGGTTAGGGTTAGGTTTAGGGTTCGGGTTAGGGTTAGTGTTAGGGTTAGGGTTCGGGTTAGGGTTAGGGTTCAGATTAGGGTTCTTGTTAGGGTTAGGGTTAGGGTTAGGGTTCGGGTTCGGGTTAGGGTTAGGGTTAGGGTTCGGGTTAGGTTTAGGGTTAGGGTTAGGTTTAGGGTTAAGGTTCGGGGTAGGGTTAGGGTTAAGTTTCGGGTTAGGGTTAGGGTTAGGGTTAGGGTTAGGGTTCGCGTTAGGTTTCGGGTTAGGTGTCAGGTTAGTGTTAGGATTCGGGTTAGGGTTAGGGTTAGGTCAGGGTTCGGGTTAGGGTTAGGGTTCGGTTTAGGGTTAGGGTTAGGGTTCGGGTTCGGGTTAGGGTTAGGATTCGGGTAAGGGGTTAGGGTTCGGGTTCGGGTTAGGGTTAGGGTAGGGTTCGGGTTAGGGTTAGGGTTCGGGTTAGGTTTCGGGTTAGGGTCGGGTTAGGGTTAGGGTTTGTGTTAGGGTTAGGGTTCGGATTAAGGTTAGGGTTCCGATTAGGGTTAGGGTTAGCGTTCGGGTTCTGGTTAGGGTTAGGGTTCGGGTTAGTGTTAGGGTTAGGGTTAGGTTTAGGGTTCGGGTTAGGGTTAGTGTTAGGGTTAGTGTTCGGGTTACGGTTAGCGTTAGGGTTCGGGTTGGGTTCGGGTTAGGGTTAGGGTTAGGGTTCGGGTTCAGGTTAGGGTTAGGGTTCGGGTTAGTGTTCGATTTGGGTTAGGTTTCGGGTTAGGTTTAGGGTTCGGTTTAGGGTTAGTGTTAGGGTTAGGAGGTAGGGTTAGGGTTAGGGTTCGGGTTAGGGTTAGGGTTAGGGTTAGGGTTAGGGGTTAGTGTTCGGGTTAGGGTTAGGGTTCGGGTTAGGGTTAGGGTTAGGGTTAGGGTTAGGATTAGGGTTCGGTTTCGGGTTCGGGTTAGGGTTAGGATTAAGGTTAGGGTTAGGGTTCGGATTAGTGTTAGGTGTAGGGTTCGGGTTAGGGTTCGTGTTCGGGTTAGGGTTAGGGTTAGGGTTAGGGTTCAGGTTAGGCTTAGGGTTCGGTTTAGTGTTAGGGTTAGGGTTCGGGTTCGGGTTAGGGTTAGGGTTCTGGTTAGTGTTAGGGTTTTGGTTCGGGTTAGGGTTAGGGTTAGGGTTATGGTTAGGTTTAGGGTTCGGGTTAGGGTTAGGGTTCGGGTTAGGTTTAGGGTTAGGGTTCGGTTTAGGGTTCGGGTTAGGGTTAGGATTAGGGTTAGGGTTCGGGCAGGGTGAGGGTTAGGGTTAGGGTTCGGTTTAGCGTTAGGGTTAGGGTTAAGGTTAGGGTTAGGTTTCGTGTTAGGTTTAGGGTTAAGGTTCGGTTAGGATTAGGGTTAGGGTTAGGGTTAGGGTTCGCGTTAGGGTTCGGGATAGGGGTCGGGTTAGGGTTAGGGTTAGGGTTCGGGTTAGGGTTAGGGTTAGGGTTAGGGTTCGGGTTAGTGTTAGGCTTTGGGTTAGGGTTCAAGTTAGGGTTCGGGTTCGGGTTAGGGTTAGGGTTCGGGATCGGGTTAGGGTTAGGGTTCGGGTTAGGGTTCGGGTTAGGGTTAGGGTACGGGTTAGGGTTCGGGTTAGGGTTAGGGTTAGGGTTAGGGTTAGGGTTGCGGTTAGGGTTAGGGTTCGGGTTAGGTTTAGGGTTAGGGTTAGGGTTAGGGATAGGGTTCGGATTAGGGTTAGGGGTAGGGTTCGGGTTAGGGTTCGGGTACGGGTTAGGGTTAGGTTTAGGGTTAGGTTTAGGGTTCGGGTTAGGGTTAGGGTTAGTGTAAGGGTTAGGGGTTAGGGTTAGGGTTACCGTTCGGGTTAGGGTTAGGGTTAGGGTTAGCGTTAGGGTTCAGGTTAGGGTTAGGTTTAGGGTTCGGGTTAGGGTTAGGGTTAGGGTTAGGGTGAGGGTTAGGGTTAGGGTTCGGGTTAGGGTTAGGGTTAGGGTTCGGGTTAGCGTTAGGGTTCGGGTTAGGGTTAGGGTTAGGGTTCGTGTTCGGGTTAGCGTTAGTGTTAGTGTTAGATTTCGGGTTAGGGTTAGGGTTCGGGTTAGGGTTAGGGTTCTGGTTAGGGTTAGGGTTAGGGTTCGGGTTCGGGGTAGGGTTAGGGTTCGGGTTAGTGTTAGGTTTCGGGTTAGGGTTAGGGTTCGGGTTAGGGTTAGGGTTAGGGTTAGGGTTAGGGTTCGGTTTCGGGTTAGGGTTCGGGTTAGGTTTAGGGTTAGTTTTAGGGTTAGGGTTAGGGTTAGGGTTCGGGTTCGGGTTAGGGTTAGGGTTCGGGTTCGGTTTAGGGTTAGTGTTAGGGTTAGGTTTCGGGTTAGGGTTAGGGTTCGGGTTAGGGGTAGGTTTAGGGTTTGGGTTAGCGTTAGGGTTCGGGTTAGGGTTAGGGTTAGGGTTCGGGTTCAGGTTATGGTTAGGGTTCCAGTTAAGGATAGGGTTAGGGTTCGGGTTAGGGTTAGGGTTAGGGTTCGGTTTCGGGTTAGCGTTAGTGTTAGTGTTAAAGTTCGGGTTAGGGTTAGGGTTCGGGTTAGGTTTAGGTTTCGGGTTCGGGTTAGGGTTAGAGTTTGGGTTAGGTTTCGGGTTAGGGTTAGGGTTCGGGTTAGGGTTAGGGTTCGGGTTAGTGTTAGGGTTAGTGTTAGGGTTAGGGTTCGGGTTAGGGTAGGGTTCGGGTTCGGGTTACGGTTAGGGTTAGGTTTAGGGTTCGGTTTCGGGTTAGTGTTAGGGTTAGGGTTAGGGTTAGGGTCAGGGTTCGGGTTAGGGTTAGGGTTACGGTTAGGGTTCGGGTTAGGGTTAGGGTTAGGGTTAGGGTTCGGATTCGGTTTAGGGTTCGGGTTAGGTTTAGGGTTAGTGTTAGGGTTAGGGTTAGGGTTAGGGTTCGAGTTCGGTTTACGGTTAGTGTTAGGGTTAGGGTTCGGTTTCGGGTTAGGGTTCGGGTTCGGGTTAGGGTTAGGGTTCGGGTTCGGTTTAGGGTTAGTGTTAGGGTTAGGGTTCGGGTTAGGGTTTGGGTTCGGTTAGGGGTAGGGTTCGGGTTCGGGTTAGGGTTAGGGTTCGCGTTAGGTTTCCGGTTAGGGTTCGGGTTAGGTTTAGGGTTCGGGTTAGGGTTAGGGTTAGTTTTAGGAGGTAGGGTTAGGGTTAGGGTTCGGGTTAGGGTTAGGGTTAGGGTTAGGGTTAGGGGTTAGGTTTCGGGTTAGGGTTAGGGTTAGGGTTAGGGTTAGGGTTCGGGTTCGGGTTAGGGTTAGGGTTAGGGTTAAGGTTAGGGTTAGGGTTCGGATTAGGATTAGGGTTAGGGTTCCGGTTAGGTTCGGGTTCGGTTTAGGGTTAGGGTTAGGGTTAGGGTTAGGGTTCAGGTTAGGTTTAGGGTTCGGTTTAGTGTTAGGGTTAGGGTTCGGGTCCGGGTTAGGGTTAGGTTTCGGGTTAGTGTTAGGGTAAGGGTTCGGGTTAGGGTTAGGGTTAGGGTTAGGGTTAGGTTTAGGGTTCGGGTTAGGGTTAGGGTTAGGTTTAGGGTTCGGGTTAGGGTTAGGGTTAGGGTTCGGTTTAGGGTTCGGGTTAGGGTTAGGCTTGGGGTTAGGGTTCGGGGCAGGGTGAGGGTTAGGGTTAGGGTTCGGTTTAGCGTTAGCGTTATGGTTAAGGTTATCGTTACGGTTCGGGTTAGGGTTAGGGTTAAGGTTCGGGTTAGGATTAGGGTTAGGGTTAGGTTTAGGGTTCGCGTTAGGGTTCGGGTTAGGGTTCGGGTTAGGGTTAGTGTTAGGGTTCGGGTTAGGGTTAGTGTTAGGGTTAGGGTTCGGGTTAGTGTTAGGGTTTGGGTTAGGTTTGGGTTAGGGTTCGGGATCGGGTTAGGGTTAGGGTTCGGGATCGGGTTAGGGTTAGGTTTCGGGTTAGGGTTCGGGTTAGGGTTAGGGTTAAGGTTCGGGTTCGGCGTTAGGGTTAGGGTTAGGGTTCGGGTTAGGGTTCAGGTTAGGGTTAGGATTCGGGTAAGGGGTTATGGTTCGGGTTTGGGTTAGGGTTAGTGTTAGGGTTCCGGTTAAGGTTAGGGTTAGGGTTCGGGTTAGGGTTAGGGTTAGGGTTAGGGTTCGGGTTAGGGTTAGGTTTAGGGTACGGGTTAGGGTTCGGGTTAGGGTTAGGGTTAGGGTTAGGGTTAGGGTTGCGGTTAGGGTTAGGCTTCGGGTTAGGGTTAGGGTTAGGGTTAGGGTTAGGGTTCGGATTAGGGTTAGGGTTAGGGTTCGGTTTAGGGTTCGGGTACGGGTTAGGGTTAGTGTTAGGGTTAGGGTTAGGGTTCGGGTTAGTGTTAGGGTTAGGGTTAGTGTTAGGGGTTAGGGTTAGGGTTAGGGTTCGGGTTAGGGTTAGGGTTAGGGTTAGGGTTAGGGTTCGGGTTAGGGTTAGGTTTAGGGTTCGGGTTAGGGTTAGGGTTAGGGTTAGGGTTAGGGTTCGGGTTAGGGTTAGGGTTAGGGTTCGGGTTAGCGTTAGGGTTCGGGTTAGTGTTAGGGTTAGGGTTCGGGTTCAGGTTAGGGTTAGGGTTCCGGTTAAGGTTAGGGTTAGGGTTCGGGTTAGGGTTAGGGTTAGGGTTCGGGTTCGGGTTAGCGTTAGTGTTAGTGTTAAAGTTCGGGTTAGGGTTAGGGTTCGGGTTAGGTTTAGGTTTCGGGTTCGGGTTAGGTTTAGAGTTTGGGTTAGGTTTCGGGTTAGGGTTAGGGTTCGGGTTAGGGATAGGGTTCGGGTTAGTGTTAGGGTTAGTGTTAGGGTTAGGGTTAGGGTTAGGGTTAGGGTTAGGGTTCGGGTTCGGGTTACGGTTAGGGTTAGGGTTAGATTTCGGTTTCGGGTTAGTGTTAGGGTTACGGTTAGGGTTAGGGTCAGGGTTCGGGTTAGGGTTAGGGTTACGGTTAGGGTTCGGGTTAGGGTTAGGGTTAGGTTTCGGGTTAGGGTTCGGGTTAGGGTTCGGGTTAGGGTTCGGGTTAGGTTTAGGGTTCGGGTAAGGGTTCGGGTTAGGGTTAGGGTTAGGGTTAGGGTTCGAGTTCGGGTTAGTGTTAGGGTTAGTGTTCGGGTTAGGGTTAGGGTTCGGGTTAGGTTAAGGGTTAGGTTTCGTGTTAGGGTTAGGGTTTGGGTTAGGGTTAGGGTTCGGGTTAGGGTTAGGGTTCCGTTTAGGGTTAGGTTTAGGGTTCGGGTTCGTGTTAGGGTTAGGGTTCGGGTTAGTGTTACGTTTCGGGTTAGGGTTAGGGTTCGGGTTAGGGTTAGGGTTAGGGTTAGGGTTCGGGTTCGGTTTACGGTTAGTGTTAGGGTTAGGGTTCGGGTTCTGGTTAGGGTTCGTGTTCGGGTTAGGGATAGGGTTCGGGTTCGGTTTACGGTTAGTGTTAGGGTTAGGGTTCGGGTTAGGGTTAGGGTTCGGGTTAGGGGTAGGGTTCGGGTTCGGGTTAGGGTTAGGGTTCGGGTTAGGTTTCCGGTTAGGGTTAGGTTTCGGGTTAGGTTTAGGGTTCGGGTTAGGGTTAGGGTTAGTTTTAGGATGTAGGGTTAGGGTTAGGGTTCGGGTTAGGGTTAGGGTTAGGTTTAGAGTTAGGGGTTAGGGTTCGGGTTAGGGTTAGGGTTAGGGTTAGGTTTAGGGTTAGGGTTCGGGTTTGGGTTAGGGTTAGGGTTAGTGTTAAGGTTAGGGTTAGGGTTCGGATTAGGGTTAGGGGTAGGGTTCGGGTTAGGTTCGGGTTCGGGTTAGGGTTAGGGTTAGGGTTAGGGTTCGGGTTAGGGTTGGGTTTAGGGTTAGGGGTTAGGGTTAGGGTTAGGGTTCGGGTTAGGGTTAGGGTTACAGTTAGGGTTTGGGTTCGGGTTAGGGTTATGGTTAGGGTTCGGGTTAGGGTTAGTGTTAGGGTTATGGTTAGGGTTAGGGTTCGGGTTAGGGGTAGGTTTAGGGTTAGGGTTCGGGTTAGGGATAGGGTTAGGTTTCGGGTTAGGGTTCGGGTTAGGGTTAGGGGTAGGGTTAGGGTTCGGGTTAGGTTTAGGGTTAGGGTTAGGGTTCGGTTTAGGGTTAGGGTTACGGTTAGTGTTTGGGTTAGGTTTCGGGTTAGGGTTAGGGTTAGGGTTAGGGTTCGCGTTAGGGTTCGGGTTAGGGGTCGGTTTAGGGTTAGGGTTAGGGTTCGGGTTAGGGTTAGGGTTAGGGTTAGGGTTCAGGTTAGGGTTAGGGTTCGGGTTAGTGTTAGGGTTGGGGTTCGGGTTCGGTTTAGGGTTAGGGTTCGGGTTCGGGTTAGGGTTAGGGTTCGGGTTAGGGTTAGGGTTAGGGTTAGTGTTCGGGTTCGGGGTTAGGGTTATGGTTAGGTTCGGGTTAGGGTTCGGGTTAGGGTTAGGATTCGGGTAAGGGATTAGGGTTTGGGTTCGGGTTAGGGTTAGGGTTAGGGTTCTGGTTAAGGTTAGGGTTAGGGTTCGGTTTAGGGTTAGGGTTAGGTTTAGTGTTAGGGTTCGGGTTAGGGTTAGGGTTAGTGTTCAGGTTAGGGTTCGGGTTAGGGTTAGGGTTAGGGTTAGGGTTAGGGTTCGGGTTAGGGTTAAGTTTCGGGTTAGGGTTAGGGTTAGGGTTAGGGTTAGGGTTCGGATTAGGGTTAGGGGTAGGATTCGGGTTAGGGTTCGGGTTAGGGTTAGGGTTCGGGTTCGGGTGAGGGTTAGGTTTAGGGTTAGGGTTCGGTTTCGGGTTAGGGTTAGGGTTCGGGTTTGTGTTAGGTTTCGGGTTAGGCTTAGGGTTAGGGTTAGGGTTAGGGTTCGGGTTCGGGGTTAGGGTTAGGGTTAGGGTTAGGGTTCGGGTTAGGGTTCGGGTTAGGGTTAGGATTCGGGTAAGGTTGTTAGGGTTCGGGTTCGGGTTAGGGTTAGGGTTAGGGTTCTGGTTAGGGTTAGTTTTAGGGTTCGGGTTCAGGTTAGGGTTAGGGTTCGGGTTAGTGTTAGGGTTCGGGTTAGGGTTAGGTTTCGGGTTCGGGTTAGGGTTAGGCTTAGGTTTCGGGTTCGGGTTAGGGTTAGTGTTAGGGTTCGGGTTAGGGTTAGAGTTCGGGTTAGGGTTAGGTTTAGGGTTCTGGTTAGGGTTAGGGTTTGGGTTAGGGTTAGGGTTCGGGTTAGGGTTAGGGTTCCGGTTAGGATTAGTGTTAGGGTTCGGGTTCGGGTTAGGGTTAGGTTTCGGGTTAGTGTTAGAGTTCGGGTTAGGGTTAGGGTTCGGGTTAGGGTTAGGGTTAGGGTTAGGGTTCGTGTTAGGGTTAGTGTTAGGGTTAGGGTTCGGGTTCGGGGTAAGGTTAGGGTTAGGGTTAGGGTTAGCCTTAGTGTTAGGGTTCGCGTTAGGGTTCGGGTCAGGGTTGGGTTAGGGTTAGGGTTACGGTTAGGGTTCGGGTTAGGGTTAGGGTTCGGGTTAGGGTTAGGGTTCGGGTTAGGGTTAGGGTTAGGGTTAGGGTTCAGGTTAGGGTTAGTGTTCGGGTTAGTGTTAGGGTTGGGTTTCGGGTTCGGTTTAGGGTTAGGGTTCGGGTTAGGGTTAGGGTTAGGGTTAGTGTTCGGGTTCGGGGTTAGGGTTATGGTTAGGGTTCGGGTTAGGGTTCGGGTTAGGGTTAGGATTCGGATAAGGGGGTAGGGTTCGGGTTCGGGTTAGGGTTAGGGTTAGGGTTCCGGTTAAGGTTAGGGTTAAGGTTCGGTTTAGGGTTAGGGTTAGGTTTAGGGTTAGGGTTCGGGTTAGGGTTAGGGTTAGTGTTCAGTTTAGGGTTCGGGTTAGGGTTAGGGTTAGGGTTAGGGTTAGGGTTCGGGTTAGGGTTAAGGTTCGGGTTAGGGTTATGGTTAGGGTTAGGGTTAGGGTTCGGATTAGGGTTAGGGGTAGGATTCGGGTTAGTGTTCGGGTTAGGGTTAGGGTTCGGGTTCGGGTGAGGGTTAGGGTTAGGGTTAGGGTTCGGTTTCGGGTTAGGGTTAGGGTTCGGGTTCGGGTTAGTGTTCGGGTTAGGCTTAGGGTTAGGGTTAGGGTTAGGGTTCGGGTTCGGGGTTAGGGTTAGGGTTAGGGTTAGGGTTCGGGTTAGAATTCGGGTTAGGGTTAGGATTCGGGTAAGGTTGTTAGGGTTCGGGTTCGGGTTAGGGTTAGGGTTAGGGTTCTGGTTAGGGTTAGTGTTAGGGTTCGGGTTCGGGTAAGGGTTAGGGTCGGGTTAGTGTTAGGGTTCGGGTTAGGGTTAGGGTTCGGGTTCGTGTTAGGGTTAGGCTTAGGATTCGGGTTCGGGTTAGGGTTAGGGTTAGGGTTCGAGTTAGGGTTAGAGTTCGGGTTAGGGTTAGGTTTAGTGTTCGGGTTAGGGTTAGGGTTTGGGTTAGGGTTAGGGTTCGGGTTAGGTTTAGGGTTCTGGTTAGGGTTAGTGTTAGGGTTCGGGTTCGGGTGAGGGTTAGGTTTCGGGTTAGTGTTAGGGTTCGGGTTAGGGTTAGGGTTCGGGTTAGGGTTAGGGTTAGGGTTAGGGTTCGTGTTCGGGTTAGGTTTCGGTTTAGGGTTAGGGTTAGGGGTAGGGTTAGGGTTAGGTTTAGGCTTAGGGTTAGGGTTCGCGTTAGGGTTCGGGATAGGTGTCGGGTTAGGGTTAGGTTTAGGGTTCGGGTTCGGGTTAGGGTTAGGGTTAGGGTTTGGGCTAGGGTTAGGGTTAAGGTTCGGGTTCGGGTTAGGGTTAGGGTTCGGGTTCGGGTTAGGGTTCGGGTTCGGGGTTAGGGTTAGGGTTAGGGTTCGGGTTAGGGTTCGGGTTAGGGTTAGGATTCGGGTAAGGGGTTAGGGTTCGGGTTCGGGTTAGGGTTAGGGTTAGGGTTCCGGTTAGGGTTAGGGTTAGGGTTAGGGTTAGGGTTAGGGTTAGGGTTAGGGTTAGGGTTCGGTTTTGGGTTAGGGTTCGGGTAAGGTTTAGGGTTAGTGTTAGGGTTAGGGTTAGGGTTCGGGTTCGGTTTACGGTTAGTGTTAGGGTTAGGGTTCGGGTTCTGGTTAGGGTTCGTGTTCGGGTTAGGGATAGGGTTCGGGTTCGGTTTACGGTTAGTGTTAGGGTTAGGGTTCGGGTTAGGGTTAGGGTTCGGGTTAGGGGTAGGGTTCGGGTTCGGGTTAGGGTTAGGGTTCGGGTTAGTGTTAGGGTTCGGGTTAGTGTTAGGGTTCGGGTTAGGGTTAGGGTTAGGGTTAGGGTTCGTGTTCGGGTTAGGTTTCGGTTTAGGGTTAGGGTTAGGGGTAGGGTTAGGGTTAGGTTTAGGCTTAGGGTTAGGGTTCGCGTTAGGGTTCGGGATAGGTGTCGGGTTAGGGTTAGGTTTAGGGTTCGGGTTCGGGTTAGGGTTAGGGTTAGGGTTTGGGCTAGGGTTAGGGTTAAGGTTCGGGTTCGGGTTAGGGTTAGGGTTCGGGTTCGGGTTAGGGTTCGGGTTCGGGGTTAGGGTTAGGGTTAGGGTTCGGGTTAGGGTTCGGGTTAGGGTTAGGGTTCGGGTAAGGGGTTAGGGTTCGGGTTCGGGTTAGGGTTAGGGTTAGGGTTCCGGTTAGGGTTAGGGTTAGGGTTCGGGTTAGGGTTAGGGTTAGGGTTAGGGTTCGGTTTCGGGTTAGGGTTCGGGTAAGGTTTAGGGTTAGTGTTAGGGTTAGGGTTAGGGTTCGGGTTCGGTTTACGGTTAGTGTTAGGGTTAGGGTTCGGGTTCTGGTTAGGGTTCGTGTTCGGGTTAGGGATAGGGTTCGGGTTCGGTTTACGGTTAGTGTTAGGGTTAGGGTTCGGGTTAGGGTTAGGGTTCGGGTTAGGGGTAGGGTTCGGGTTCGGGTTAGGGTTAGGGTTCGGGTTAGGTTTCCGGTTAGGGTTAGGTTTCGGGTTAGGTTTAGGGTTCGGGTTAGGGTTAGGGTTAGTTTTAGGATGTAGGGTTAGGGTTAGGGTTCGGGTTAGGGTTAGGGTTAGGTTTAGAGTTAGGGGTTAGGGTTCGGGTTAGGGTTAGGGTTAGGGTTAGGTTTAGGGTTAGGGTTCGGGTTCGGGTTAGGGTTAGGGTTAGTGTTAAGGTTAGGGTTAGGGTTCGGATTAGGGTTAGGGGTAGGGTTCGGGTTAGGTTCGGGTTCGGGTTAGGGTTAGGGTTAGGGTTAGGGTTCGGGTTAGGGTTAGGTTTAGGGTTAGGGGTTAGGGTTAGGGTTAGGGTTCGGGTTAGGGTTAGGGTTACAGTTAGGGTTTGGGTTCGGGTTAGGGTTATGGTTAGGGTTCGGGTTAGGGTTAGTGTTAGGGTTATGGTTAGGGTTAGGGTTCGGGTTAGGGGTAGGTTTAGGGTTAGGGTTCGGGTTAGGGATAGGGTTAGGTTTCGGGTTAGGGTTCGGGTTAGGGTTAGGGGTAGGGTTAGGGTTCGGGTTAGGTTTAGGGTTAGGGTTAGGGTTCGGTTTAGGGTTAGGGTTACGGTTAGTGTTTGGGTTAGGTTTCGGGTTAGGGTTAGGGTTAGGGTTAGGGTTCGCGTTAGGGTTCGGGTTAGGGGTCGGTTTAGGGTTACGGTTAGGGTTCGGGTTAGGGTTAGGGTTAGGGTTCAGGTTAGGGTTAGGGTTCGGGTTAGTGTTAGGGTTGGGGTTCGGGTTCGGTTTAGGGTTAGGGTTCGGGTTCGGGTTAGGGTTAGGGTTCGGGTTAGGGTTAGGGTTAGGGTTAGTGTTCGGGTTCGGGGTTAGGGTTATGGTTAGGTTCGGGTTAGGGTTCGGGTTAGGGTTAGGATTCGGGTAAGGGATTAGGGTTTGGGTTCGGGTTAGGGTTAGGGTTAGGGTTCTGGTTAAGGTTAGGGTTAGGGTTCGGTTTAGGGTTAGGGTTAGGTTTAGTGTTAGGGTTCGGGTTAGGGTTAGGGTTAGTGTTCAGGTTAGGGTTCGGGTTAGGGTTAGGGTTAGGGTTAGGGTTAGGGTTCGGGTTAGGGTTAAGTTTCGGGTTAGGGTTAGGGTTAGGGTTAGGGTTAGGGTTCGGATTAGGGTTAGGGGTAGGATTCGGGTTAGGGTTCGGGTTAGGGTTAGGGTTCGGGTTCGGGTGAGGGTTAGGTTTAGGGTTAGGGTTCGGTTTCGGGTTAGGGTTAGGGTTCGGGTTTGTGTTAGGGTTCGGGTTAGGCTTAGGGTTAGGGTTAGGGTTAGGGTTCGGGTTCGGGGTTAGGGTTAGGGTTAGGGTTAGGGTTCGGGTTAGGGTTCGGGTTAGGGTTAGGATTCGGGTAAGGTTGTTAGGGTTCGGGTTCGGGTTAGGGTTAGGGTTAGGGTTCTGGTTAGGGTTAGTTTTAGGGTTCGGGTTCAGGTTAGGGTTAGGGTTCGGGTTAGTGTTAGGGTTCGGGTTAGGGTTAGGTTTCGGGTTCGGGTTAGGGTTAGGCTTAGGTTTCGGGTTCGGGTTAGGGTTAGTGTTAGGGTTCGGGTTAGGGTTAGAGTTCGGGTTAGGGTTAGGTTTAGGGTTCTGGTTAGGGTTAGGGTTTGGGTTAGGGTTAGGGTTCGGGTTAGGGTTAGGGTTCCGGTTAGGATTAGTGTTAGGGTTCGGGTTCGGGTTAGGGTTAGGTTTCGGGTTAGTGTTAGAGTTCGGGTTAGGGTTAGGGTTCGGGTTAGGGTTAGGGTTAGGGTTAGGGTTCGTGTTAGGGTTAGTGTTAGGGTTAGGGTTCGGGTTCGGGGTAAGGTTAGGGTTAGGGTTAGGGTTAGCCTTAGTGTTAGGGTTCGCGTTAGGGTTCGGGTCAGGGTTGGGTTAGGGTTAGGGTTACGGTTAGGGTTCGGGTTAGGGTTAGGGTTCGGGTTAGGGTTAGGGTTCGGGTTAGGGTTAGGGTTAGGGTTAGGGTTCAGGTTAGGGTTAGTGTTCGGGTTAGTGTTAGGGTTGGGGTTCGGGTTCGGTTTAGGGTTAGGGTTCGGGTTAGGGTTAGGGTTAGGGTTAGTGTTCGGGTTCGGGGTTAGGGTTATGGTTAGGGTTCGGGTTAGGGTTCGGGTTAGGGTTAGGATTCGGATAAGGGGGTAGGGTTCGGGTTCGGGTTAGGGTTAGGGTTAGGGTTCCGGTTAAGGTTAGGGTTAAGGTTCGGTTTAGGGTTAGGGTTAGGTTTAGGGTTAGGGTTCGGGTTAGGGTTAGGGTTAGTGTTCAGTTTAGGGTTCGGGTTAGGGTTAGGGTTAGGGTTAGGGTTAGGGTTAGGGTTCGGGTTAGGGTTAAGGTTCGGGTTAGGGTTATGGTTAGGGTTAGGGTTAGGGTTCGGATTAGGGTTAGGGGTAGGATTCGGGTTAGTGTTCGGGTTAGGGTTAGGGTTCGGGTTCGGGTGAGGGTTAGGGTTAGGGTTAGGGTTCGGTTTCGGGTTAGGGTTAGGGTTCGGGTTCGGGTTAGTGTTCAGGTTAGGCTTAGGGTTAGGGTTAGGGTTAGGGTTCGGGTTCGGGGTTAGGGTTAGGGTTAGGGTTAGGGTTCGGGTTAGAATTCGGGTTAGGGTTAGGATACGGGTAAGGTTGTTAGGGTTCGGGTTCGGGTTAGGGTTAGGGTTAGGGTTCTGGTTAGGGTTAGTGTTAGGGTTCGGGTTCGGGTAAGGGTTAGGGTCGGGTTAGTGTTAGGGTTCGGGTTAGGGTTAAGGTTCGGGTTCGTGTTAGGGTTAGGCTTAGGATTCGGGTTCGGGTTAGGGTTAGGGTTAGGGTTCGAGTTAGGGTTAGAGTTCGGGTTAGGGTTAGGTTTAGTGTTCGGGTTAGGGTTAGGGTTTGGGTTAGGGTTAGGGTTCGGGTTAGGGTTAGGGTTCTGGTTAGGGTTAGTGTTAGGGTTCGGGTTCGGGTGAGGGTTAGGTTTCGGGTTAGTGTTAGGGTTCGGGTTAGGGTTAGGGTTCGGGTTAGGGTTAGGGTTAGGGTTAGGGTTCGTGTTCGGGTTAGGTTTCGGTTTAGGTTTAGGGTTAGGGGTAGGGTTAGGGTAAGGTTTAGGCTTAGGGTTAGGGTTCGCGTTAGGGTTCGGGATAGGTGTCGGGTTAGGGTTAGGTTTAGGGTTCGGGTTCGGGTTAGGGTTAGGGTTAGGGTTTGGGCTAGGGTTAGGGTTAAGGTTCGGGTTCGGGTTAGGGTTAGGGTTCGGGTTCGGGTTAGGGTTCGGGTTCGGGGTTAGGGTTAGGGTTAGGGTTCGGGTTAGGGTTCGGGTTAGGGTTAGGATTCGGGTAAGGGGTTAGGGTTCGGGTTCGGGTTAGGGTTAGGGTTAGGGTTCCGATTAGGGTTAGGGTTAGGGTTCGGGTTAGGGTTAGGGTTAGGGTTAGGGTTAGGGTTCAGGTTAGGGTTAGGGTTAGGCTTCGGGTTAGGGTTCGGGTTAGGGTTAGGGTTAGGGTTCAGATTAGGGTTAGGGTTAGGGTTAGGTTTAGGGTTCGGTTTCGGTTTCGGGTTATGGTTAGGGTTAGTGTTAGGGTTCGGGTTCGGGGTTAGTGTTAGGGTTAGGGTTCGGGTTAGGGTTCGGGTTAGGGTTAGGATTCGGGTAAGGGGTTAGGATTCGGGTTCGGTTTAGGGTTAGGGTTAGGGTTCCGCTTAAGGTTAGGGTTAGGGTTCGGGTTAGGGTTAGGTTTGGTGTTAGGGTTCGGGTAAGGGTTAGGTTTAGGGTTAGGATTCTTGTTAGGGTTAGGGTTCGGGTTAGGGTTAGGGTTAGGGTTCGGATTAGGGTTAGGGGTAGGGTTCGGGTTAGGGTTCAGGTTCGAGTTAGGGTTAGGGTTAGGGTTAGGGTTCAGGTTAGGGTTAGGGTTAGGGTTAGGGTTAGGGGTTAGGGTTAGGGTTACCGTTCGGGTTAGGGTTAGGGTTAGGGTTTAGGGTTAGGGTTCGGGTTTGGGTTAGGGTTAGGGTTCGGGTTAGGGTTCGGGTTAGGGTTAGGTTTAGGGTTCGGGTTAGGGTTAGGGTTAGGGTTAGGGTTAGGGTTCGGTTTAGGGTTAGGGTTAGGGTTCAGATTAGGGTTCTTGTTAGGGTTAGGGTTAGGGTTAGGGTTCGGGTTCGGGTTAGGGTTAGGGTTAGGGTTCGGGTTAGGTTTAGGGTTAGGGTTAGGTTTAGGGTTAAGGTTCGGGGTAGGGTTAGGGTTAAGTTTCGGGTTAGGGTTAGGGTTAGAGTTAGGGTTAGGTTTAGGGTTCGCGTTAGGGTTCGGGTTAGGTGTCGGGTTAGTGTTAGGATTCGGGTTAGGGTTAGGGTTAGGTCAGGGTTCGGGTTAGGGTTAGGGTTCGGGTTAGGGTTAGGGTTAGGGTTCGGGTTCGAGTTAGGGTTAAGGTTAGGGTTAGGGTTCAGGTTAGGCTTAGGGTTCGGGTTAGTGTTAGGGTTAGGGTTCGGGTTCGGGTTCGGGTTAGGGTTCGGGTTAGTGTTAGGGTTTTGGTTCGGGTTATGGTTAGGGTTAGGGTTATGGTTAGGTTTCGGGTTCGGGTTCGGGTTAGGGTTAGGGTTCGGGTTAGGGTTAGAGTTAGGGTTCGGTTTAGGGTTCGGTTTAGGGTTAGGATTAGGGTTAGGGTTCGGGGCAGGGTGAGGGTTAGGGTTAGGGTTCGGTTTAGCGTTAGGGTTAGGGTTAAGGTTAGGGTTAGGTTTCGTGTTAGGTTTAGGGTTAAGGTTCGGGTTAGGATTAGGGTTAGGGTTAGGGTTAGGGTTCGCGTTAGGGTTCGGGTTAGGGGTCGGGTTAGGGTTAGGGTTAGGGTTCGGGTTAGGGTTAGGGTTAGGGTTAGGGTTAGGTTTCGGTTTAGTGTTAGGCTTTGGGTTAGGGTTCGGGTTAGGGTTCGGGTTCGGGTTCGGGTTAGGGTTAGGGTTCGGGATCGGGTTAGGGTTAGGGTTCGGGTTAGGGTTCTGGTTAGG